>VDFB02368664.1:0-16776 GCA_007258455.2 Sequoia sempervirens | reverse complement strand
GGTTTTTCGAGATCTCAACTGGGTTGGTTTCCGATTTTTCTAGGTGCATCGTTTTTTGTGCCTCAAATTTTATGCCAGTGGATTTGCATTGTTTTCCGTGCTTGAACTTGCCTTAGTGTATTGAAACTCGTGCCTTGGGTTTTGTGCATCAACCTCTTCTCAGTACATCGTTTTTTGTGCCTCGAAAAGTGTGAAGATGGCCAATTTGAACAACATTATGTTGGAGGGCAGTTAGCGATTCAATGGCATAAATTATTTGTATGGGTTTTAATGTTTTTTCCCTTAAAAAAACTTGTATGGGTTTTCATAATTTTTTCCCTTAAAAATTCCAGGAGGGTTTATAATTTTCTCCTAAAAAATTAAGAGTTTTTCCTATATACCCTAGTCAAGGTTTCTGTTGTTCGGGAGGGCTCTCCGGTATTTGGTTTTTACTGTTTTTTCCGAAAAAACAATGATTTGTAATCTTCAAATTTCTAGGTTTGGCGATTTTTTCCTCAAAAATCGTACTTTATTGCAGCCTGTTTTCGTCGCACTTGGCGTTGCTAAGGCAAACATCTACACCACTGGATTCTTGCAGTCATTTCTCGAGCATCATGCTCATCTGCAAAAGTTTCAACGGTTTGCCGATTTTTCCTCAAAATCATGGCCGTTGTTCTCAATATGTGTCTCTGGCGACAGGGAGGAACAGCTCTGTTATCCAACATCAGGTTGGACGTTTTCTGGTTTGAAGTTCTGTAGTTTCTAGGAGGGTTGGTGGCAAACTCATCTCCAGTGGCAGAGTCAGTGGTTGGCTCTTGTCTCTTGTTGCAGAGCTTTCTAAAGAAGGGGCAGCCTTCTCTGTTTTTTATCAGGACGGTTTTTTGGTAATCTTGGTCATTAACATTCTGCAGATCCAGGGAGGGTCTCAGCAGCCGCAGAGTGTTATGAAGAATTTGTGACCAAAAGCCCTGCAGATTGTTTTCTATAGACTAGTTAGATGATTGACCATTAAGGGAGGGTGTTAGAATATTATATTCTGATATTGTATAATGGTCAATTATATCTACAGTAGTTGGTAGGTAGACATTTAATGTCTATAGTAATTTACTCCTCTATATATTGTAATCTTCTCCTTTTGTTAATACAAGCAATTTTCTAGCTAAAAGCTAAATTGCTTCGTGGTTTAGATGACCCAAGACAGTGAGGCCACAAATGGGGCGGCATCCCCATACTTTTGAAACACTTTGTCAACAAAAACCAATTGAGCCAACACAAATATCTAGGGTTAAATTGCTTGTACCAACGAGACCTCACAAGGGACCCCACCTCATCGCAAAAGGGATTTGAAGTTAGAAAGGTGCAAACATTGGCATCTTGGCAGTGCACTGTGTGCTCATTGCATTGCAGAAAACTAATGTGTTTTCAAATAATTAACTGAGGGTTCTATTGGGGCTATAACCCTTAGCAATAAAAAAGCTTAATGCCAAAGCGTAGAAAATATTGAAACTAAGAGCTACTACATACAAAAAAGCTTAGAATAATGCAAAAAAGAGCCATCATCCTCCTGCAAACAAAAAACTATAACCAGAGACAACTTACAAACCGCCCTATCTAGCCACACCTCCACCCTTAGCATCAAGAGAATCAAGAAAATCCCTTCATAGATTCCTTCCCTGCCACAACTTTTTCTAATTGGAAAGTCAAGGAAGCCACATTCCTCCGAATTGGAGAATTGAGTGCCATGAAGCAATTCTTTATGCTTGGCAGTTCTGCAACCCACAACACCTTCCTAAGCAAGAGGAGTATACAAACTAAAATTCTCTAGAAAACCATTTGTGTGAGAGAGCACGAATTCTCAACCTTCAAATTAGTATCAACAGAATTTTTTTTGCCTTTTGAAGCCCACAAATTGTCTCCTGGGTTCCTTCTTTAGAGCCCTAATCTCATTTTTGGTAATCCTGGTAATAATCATTGAACACTAAACTGCAAACAGTATCTTGCTCATCCTCTTCTGAAAACCCACTAGCTTGTCGCTCACAAATTAGATATTTCAACATCCAATCACTAATGACTGGATTAGGTACATTACTCTCCAAAATATGCTGAAAATATTCCAGGACTGAAGATTGTGAATGATCAATACTTGTATCATCCACACCTTCCAGATCTAAGATATATCTGATGAATGGAATAAAACCAGCAATGGAACAACATAAGATTATCTTCAATCTCCTTGTCAAAACTGGTTCCTTAAAATGGGGGTCTCTCTACATAACCACACCCATGCGAGCCATAATAACACTCAGCAACTACATTGCCAACACACACATCAAGAAAGCAAGAAACAATCCATAGAGAAACACGAAGCAATATGAAAAAATAACTCTCAACAGAAGAAATAACAAGATGTGAGTATCACATGGGAAAAGTCATTTCCATTATATCCAAAGTCCACACAAACCATCTCCAAAAACTAATGGTAACGTGAGGGAGGCAATATGAGACAGTCACAATAAGGCAGTCGGAAGAAATAACAAGCTGTGAGTATCACACACAGGAAAAGTCATTTCCATTATATCCAAAGTCCACACAAACCATCTCCAAAAACTAATGGTAATGTGAGGGAGGCAATATGGACAGTCACAATAAGGCAGTTAAGGCAGTTACATTAGGGAGTACACAGATAACTGTCATCACAAAAGAGACATGGAGTACATGGGACCCTAAGCCACGAGCCACCATTCAATGACCACTCAAAGACAAAATCATAAACTTTTCATAATTAATGACCATCACCTTTAATCAAAGCTTCTAAACCATCCCAAAATGCCAACTTATCATGAAGCAGTGCCAAGAAAGGAGATTAATCTATCCCTTGTCTGGATAAAAACCTAGCCACTCTACTTATTGCTCTCAATCCCCGTGTGAAGGGTTTCTTGGACACCAAATCCATAATGTTGCATCATTGCAAGAAGTTCATAAAATCCAATTCAAATTGAGTCACACAACTCAAATCTCCCTGTTTGTTTGACACCCTAAGATAGCGTTGAAGTGAATCCCTAACAGATCATTTTGATCTTGAAACAAGAAAATTTGTTGAGACACTTCCTCCCACACCTTATAGTTGCAAGCAAGACTATTTAACATAGTCAAGGTTGAAGGGTCCAATGAAGGACTATCAAACCTTGCAACAAAATGAAACACTCAACTTAATACACAACAGAATAATAAAAATTATACAAAGAACTAGATTTTATTGTTTCAACAAATAGCTTCAAGAGCTTAGGTACATACTAGGCATCGACAATTGCCCTCAAGTCATATTGAGCTTCTTTTAAATAGAGTAGAAGTGATGTGCATGGTACACCATAATAGATGAATGTGATAAGAACCTATGACCCAAAATTAAATGATTTGATCATTAGTTAGCCTTGGAATTTGGCGCATGATCATGGTTAACATGTATGTCTGTTGATAATGTCTGAAACCATCATTTACAATGTACTTTGCAATAGAAGTCACTAAATTCAATGTGTTTCCATATATAACCCTTCTTAGGATTCATATTGAAGAAACTGTGATGTAGAAAAAATGATCCAAGATCCAACTAGGATTAACCTCTTTTCACTTAACATCACATTTGGACACAAAACCGACTAGGGTTGATGGTTGGCTTGCTGCCACAATGGAGAGCCAATCTTCTAGCATCTTATGTCTTGCTTTTGTGTTGTGATGATAAATTTGATGTTTTTAACAAACCTATTTGACATGTAACCCTAGATTCTGAAACTGTAATTTATCGCACAAACGAAAAGTAACAAAACAACTTCAGACATGAAAAACAGAGATAGAGAGGAAACTGTGCTATAAATTTGAGGCTGAATTAGGTGGACGAAGTAGCTGGGTGCCCTAGACCAAAATGTTGCTTTTTTGGATCTGAAAACTCTGAGATGCGAGTTACAGTTTGCTTTGTGTTTTTTGTAGCTTTCAGTTGATGAAACTTCCAAACGTAACCTACACACATGAAAGAGGGGGACATGTTATGTTGTATAGGGGTTTGCCTAAGTCAAACTCCATATCGATATTTCTACCTCCATGCACAACAAATGATGATGATCAAGAGGGCATACACTAGATCAGGTAGAGGCCTAAATGACAATAATTGATTGAAATGATAAATGATCAAATGACAATGTTACCTTGATGTGAAATCCTTGATGTAGTGATGACACACCACAAATTGCTGCAAAGGTTGATTGATGGATGCCTTGACTACTTGATAGATCTGCAAAAGGTTAGTTCCCAAAACACAATAGATTTTTGTAGATAGCATGTTGAGAATAACTCAATACATCTTCACAATAATTGCATCATAATAGCTTCTCATTCACAATAGCCTTTTCTAATGTTCCAAATGAAAAATAAATCTTGTTTATATATGCATTCCAATTGACATTTTTGAACATAGGCCATCTTGCATCTTGGGATTTTTTTAAACCACCAAAGGTTGACACCAAATTTAACTTTTGAGATAGGACACCATTAAGGTCAAGGGCGTCGCTCACCCCTAACTAAGTGATTTTGCCCCAAATTTGTTGGAAAATCAGGGAATTTAATATTATTTTATATTCTGGCCCATAAATGAGTAAATTATTATTATAATTAATGTTGTAAGAAAAGTAGGGTGTCAAGGTAGTGTGAAATTGTTAGGGGTGACAATTTGCATGCTACAAAAAATATCATTGGGAATTGGCACAAGTTTCAAATACTTGTTACATAGTTCAAACATGTTTATACTATGAACCATTTGGTATTGGTCCAATTAAACTTCTTGAAATGGAAGACATGAATGTGGTGATTAGGATTGTGTGAAAATAATTTGGGACATATAGGTGTAGAGAAAGGGGATTCACTGCTCACGAGTCTCTTTCTTCTCAAAAGAGTCCCAGGGAGCGAACTGCCTAAACTACCTCAAGGATCAAAAGTGAGAGTTTTAAAATCGGAAAGAGTAGGTCACAGAGGTTTTCCGGACAAACTAGCAAGTTTTCAGCCAAGGACTAATGCGCGGTATACGAACTATAGCATGGTGTGTTGATGTCCCATATGGACCAGAAACTGAGAATATCACATAAAACAACAAAGCGACTACTAGCAATCTAATTACTAAGAACCTGCACGCGGAAAGTAATAGAGAGTAAAATAAATTAAGTAAAACGTAAATGATAGAGGGAGAGAATGAGAGGAAGAGAACGCTTACAATAACCCAAGAAATGAAGCCTCTACAAGTAAATATCTTCAATGCCTACACACAAGACTGAGGGTAAATGTTGGGGTTGTTAGGGTCTTGCCGTAGTCATACCCCCATTTTTGGTGTTCCCACCTCCACAGACAGCCAGATAGATAGAGAGAAATAATAAGCAAAAATGAAATGAATGCAAGAGTGATAAAAGCAATCCCTGCTCAAGGAGGAGAACCTATATCACAAAATAGAGATGCAATAGATAGGGGATATGAGAAATCCCAATATGGTCAAAGATAAAAGATAAGCAAGATATCACTTGCTAGGCTTAAGGAAGCCAAAGAGAGAGAGAGCAATAGTTGCGAGAACCAAGAGAGTTGCAAAGAATGTTGTAAGAATGTGAGTGTTGTTGTAGCAAGTTGTAGAGAGCTGAGCAAGAGAGCAAGAGAGAAGAGAGTATCTCCAAGAGAGAAAGACCAAGAAGGCAGCCCAATGGATTGAAAAGATAGCTTTTAAAGAGAGAATAGGAGGAAAAAGAAGCTTCCTGAGCCATTACAAGGCATCCTAGGCCGTTACCACCAACAAAAGTAGTTTACAAGTGGCAAGGCACTCGAAAACGGTCGTTTGAACGTTAAAATGTCATAGATCACGAGCACGGCATGCAGACGTCCACATGGCGCACTAGTGTTAGACACATCATGCTACAAAACGACAAGAACGAGAAAAACACAAGGTTTGACGCAAAACTGATGCATGAAGGAAGCTGCTGAAAAGGGGTCTTGAGAGGGGAAAAGGCTAATACAGGGGCTAAAATAAGCCTACACAAGTGCTAAGGGAGTGGACACTAAAGTGGATACAAGAATGTATGTGAAATTGCAAGGGGTGCAATTTTACGACATTACAATAGGATGCTTGGTAGAGCTCATGCTGCAAACAATAATTTAAGACCTTCAATATTCACTACCACATAACTTACTGAAGGTTGATTGTAGTTGCTTTATTGACATGAAGTTTGAAGCTAACAAATATAAATGATAAGTTGTGGTGCCACAAACTTGACTTACACAAAACATTTGGAAAACTAGAAAAGTACTTATAAAGCAAACAAACATTAAATAATATATATTTTGGTTGATGCATGATTGCTCTTACCCTCTGGATGTTGTTATATTGGACACCTTGAGTAGTTGAAAAGAGAGCCTCATTTTTATTCACAGTGTTGAGCTAAAGGAAAACCAAGTTGGTTAACCTTAGCTTTAGACATCCATGTCGAGTCTTCAACTATTTTGTATTTCCACTTCACCAAATATTCTTCATGTTCTTTGTTTCTTTTGCTCCTTCCTATTTTTCTATCAAGTATTTCTTTGATTTCTTTTGTTTCCTATTTAGGCACCGGTTTACCCCAATCTATCTAATATCATTTGATCTTCTGATTCTCCTTGATAGTATATAAATCTGTAATGTTAATTATTGGTGATATGCCAATATCTTTCAACAATTCTACCTCATAAGCATTTTCTGAGTTAAATTTCTTAATAATTTTACACGGACCATTTTTGTTTTCATTTACAACTTATTGTTTGTCTCTAGTGGAGTTTTTTTCTTTCCTAGATAAACTATTCTTCATATTCTATTTCAAACTCCGTACATTTTCTCCTATGATCAACATGTTCTTTATAATTGCAATTCATTTTCCCTAACTAAATTCTTAGTTCCTGACGTAAAGTTCTTGTGTATTCTACATAATCTTTAGCTATAGCAGTCTTTCTATGGTTTGTGGTAAAATCTATTAATTCTGAAATATCTTTTTGGATTTGTCCACATACAATTGCAAATGGTGTTTTCCTAAGCAAGCTAAACTTTTGGTAAGATTAAATCTCAATTTCTTGTCTTTCCTCCTAATAAACACCTTAACAAGTTTTCCAAACTCCTATTCACAACTTCTGTTTGTCCATATGTTTGCAAATGATGTCATATTCATCTTCTTCCATAATGTTTTCCAAAAATGATCAACAAACTCATTTCCCTGTCATATACATTACTCTTAAGTAACTTGTGCAAACTTACAATTTCCCTACAAAAATGCTACCTTAGAAACTTTATCAACTACATAAATAGAATCATGACATTTTTGTTTTCTTGGTAATCCTAACACAAAATCCATTTTAATATCCTCTCAAAGTTTTTGAAATATACTAACCAATTTTTTGCCACAGTTTTACACAATCACCAACACTTGGCCAACTTGATTAGCGTTAGCGCCAAATCCAAAACACTATCAAAACAACTCTAACCAAGAATGCGCCCTAAAACCACTTAAGGAAGAGGGGCGGCATATGGTCAGAGGATCCCTAAGATCCAAACTTGATACAAAAATAGAATGCAACTGGAAATTGAAGATAGAACTCAATGCCAAGAATGTGCACTCAAGATCCCGTTGCGGGCGAGGTGCTAACATATGGCGAAGTACTTATTACAAATGGAAAGTAAACTTAGGCGGATAACCAGCCATGAAAATTCAAACTATCTAATTCATCCGTTGCGGCGGGCATCCACTCAAGAGTGGGAATTCTCCACTTTCTAGTGGGTACAATGAGAGATACAAGCTTATTCTCCACACTGGCGGTAAACCATCCAGGGGTACTTAATGTGAGAAATAAGAAATGATTGCAGCAATAAAGGATTGGAACAGTACTACTATTTACAGTCTTACAATATAGAAAGAGAGCTGCAAATTACATGAATATTACAATGTTTTTAAAGCACCAAGATATTGAATGATTCCATGATAAATATTAACAATTATTGATGAAGAAAGGACTGAAAATTCAAACTGAAACAAGTCTGATGTAAATCTGCAATTCTGGAAATGAATAATCAGCAACTATAAGAATCAATTAAATGCTCATAACTTCACCAAAATACTTCCGAATGGCGTGAAACAAAGTGCAATGAACCTCCGGAGGATAGGCGCCCATGACAAGATGAAGAAACAGCCTCAAAAGTCATCCATTAATTTATGGCACAGTTCCCAATGCTCTCCAAATGGTACGACTCTTGAGAAGGGCGATTTAGCAATATAAAATCAAAGACTTGGAAATAAATTCCAATCTCTTGTGGAAGGGGTCGCCTTGGGTCTAGAAACACTTTGCAAACATACCCAGAATGATATATAATTTGCTCAAAAAGCTGTTAACAAAAAACACTTTCAGCTGTAGCAATATCAGCAACACCAAAACTAAGAAAAACTCCAAAATCTTCAACAATTGAGCTCCATCTGCTAGTCTGAATGAGAAGCAGCAATAAAAACCAATTAGGTGTTGTCTCTCAAACACGAAATTGATTGGAATCTAGGAGGTAAGCATCCCTCGAAGAAATAATCACAATGTCATTTCGACAGCATAACTTTAGCAATTAACAATGGATACAAATGCTGGAGCAGAACTTCACTTTTATAGGAAAGGAGAAAACTCATCAACTTCCCTTCAAGGCACGCCAAAAGCCATAGAAGAAACTTTTCAAATTTCCAAAATTCTTAATTCCTCAAGATGGCGTCCCACTTCAAGGCAACATAAAAACTTTATTAAAAAATATTAAAACACCTTTATGAAGGCGTCCCTCTCCAAGCCCCTCTTTTAAACACAACTTAAAGTTATCCTCCTAGGCCAAGGGGTCAACAAAGAAACATAACATTAATTGCCTTTTATTAAATAATTGCCATCAACTTCTGCATTTTGAAAGCTACACCAAAATTACCAACTGCTCCAACAATAATAGAAACATACTGAAGCACTGCCAATAGGACCACTGCCAAAAATAGTATTTACTATAAATAGTAAACACCCAGAAATGCCTCAAACCTCCAAGCAAGGAAACCCTAATTTTACCTCAACGAGCCTAATGGGCCTCCGTAATAGGGCCGATGAGCAACCGAGCCGATCACCTGAAGGGACATTACGCTTTGCTATAAGTAAGGTTTATTCAAGCCAATATTCTGACTACTTCCCATAGTAGCTTTACAAATTTTGTAATTTTGCATAAAGTTTCGCATCCTTCTACATTTGTGTCTAAAAATAACATTCACTTATGAATGCCATTGTTTTGTCAATCCCAAAATGTCCTGCTAATCTACCACCATGCTTTTCTTTGCAAAGATAACATGGATTGTTCAGTTAACTCTTTAACAATTCAAAATTTTAATCAGCTGCAATAGTCCACTTGATTCATTTTTAGCACAGTATCACCTCACATTTATTTAATAATTGGTGCACATATCCAACCAGAATTTCTAATAAACTTATAATAAAAATATCTAATCCATGGAAATATCCAATTGAGGATTGAGGGAGGACACCACAAAATGAAATTTCCTTCAAAGCATCCAATAAAGGAAAAACCAAACATGATACATCAAATAAGAAGTCAAGTGATGATGAAGCAGAGGCCTATTTCATGAGGAAGCTTAAGAAAGGAAGAGGAAAGTACAAAGGGAAATATCCTTTTAAATGTTTCAATTGTGGAGAAGTTGGACATTATGCTTCAAAATGTCCTCAAGATGATAGTAACTCAAGTGAAGGTGAAAAAGAAACCTACACCAAGAAAAAAGGAAAGAAGAATTCAAATATACCTCAAAGAAGAGATCCCAAAAACACAAAAAGAGCTTTTACTCAAAGAAAGAATGCAGCTCTTTAGAAGAACAAAGTGATGACAGTCAAAGCAATGATGAAGAAGAAATATTGTTCATGGCTGAATATGAAGAACAAGATGCTGATCAAGAATGTGATGAAGAAGAAGAAGTTGATCAAGAATGCAATGAAGAAGAAGAAACAGATCTTGAGGAAGAACTTCATTATGCATACAAGAAAAATGAAGAATTGAAGAAGAAGGTCACCAAGCATAAACTAAAAACTAAGGAGTTGACTAAAAGCTTGGAGGAATTAAACAAAATAATTGAAGATTTAAGGACTCAACTTATAGAGGCTGAACAAGTTGAAAATGAATAAAGATCAAGTTGTTAGTTTTAGATCAGATTTAATGCACAGAAATTTAATTCAAAATCAGACACAATAACACAGCAGATACCCTGGGAAAACCCTCCACTTGAGGGAGAAAAACCCAGCAACAATATATCACTTATATATTGAATGTCAACACAAAATGTCTCCTTTACAAGAGGCCGATAAGAGGGCCAAATAGAAGCACCACAGACTGATGCAAACACAGATACAAACAGATGTAGTTCGCTGATTAGAGATTCAGCCTTCAATAAATAACAATCTGCTCTCCTATAGAATTCGCAATCTGCTCTTCTTCTACTAACTCGCACTTGTGAATGAATAAACTATGAATGATCAACTCAGCCTTCTATGATGAACCGAACTGATCTGCTCCTTTCTCTTAATTTGCGCCTTAGACCAATGATGAACAATGAATAGAATGGATGATGAATGGTGAACAAATGAAGTCATATATATATCAAATGATAGAAGAGATGCAACTCTTCAAAACCAAAGTTGGCACACATAGGAACTCATGCCATTTAAATAAGGCGCACCTCTTCATAAATAGAAGACTTTATAAATTAAATAGCTTGAGCTATTATTTAATTTATTCAATCAAGGATAATCAACAAGCTGGAAGAATAATGCATCAAGCCTGCACATCAACACAAGTTAACTGCAAAAGAGAGAGATTGTAACAAGTTGGTACAAGAAGTTGCCATGCTGAAAAATGAATTAGAAAAGCCAAAGAAGGAATGTCCAAAGTTTGATGAGAATGTCACAAGTTTCAAGGAAAATGAAAGAAAATTTAACTCTAGGCAGTTTTACTCTTTCAATGGATATTGCTTTTCATGCAATTATTTTGGCCACAAAGCAATGAATTGCAGATTTCGTGCAAGAAATACTTCAAGCTTCACTAGAAAAAACTATAACTCATTTGATCATGACATTATGTGTTACAAGTGCAACAACTTTGGACACATAGCACGTTTTTGTAGATGTGATTTTATGAAACCACCTAGACAAGATATGAAGAAGAACACCATGGAAAAGGAGAGAAAGCTTACAAAAGTATGGAGAAGGAAACAAAAGCAAAATGATGATGAGGATAAATCTATGATCATGCAAGATACATGTCATACACTATTTTGAAAAGAAGCACGAATTTAGGGGGAGCTAAGTTGGCATTATCATTCAACCCCATGGAGAAGATAACTGAAAAGTGAAGTACCTCAAAATTTTGAAGAGAAAAATCTACTTATGGATTGTTATCTAATGAGGATGATGAATTGGCTTCAATTGTTGGAAATTGTATTGATGTGAAAATGGAGAAGCTTCCATGCAGAAGAAGCAAAATGATTTATGAAGTCAAGGAATGAAGAAGCTAGAGAAAGATGAGTATTAATAAATGGGAGCATACATTCATGGGGAGCTATAAATAGTATCTTGTAGCTCCATGGAACATTGTTGGAAGTCCCTTTTCCATTGATGTCAAAGGGGGAGAGATATAGTAAGGGGGAGCAATGCAAAAGAAGAGAATAATATTTGTGTTGCCATCAATGACAAGGAGATTGTTGGAAAAGTTGTCATTGATGTCAAAGGCATATAAGAGACTGTTTGAATTGCGTCATTGATGTCAAGAAAGGGATGCATTATCTATGTTTGATATCATGGATGATTAAAATGAAGTTTATACTTGGTTGAGTGAAGCTGACTTCTTTGTAGAGAAACATATGGGTTAACCATAAACATTCAATAGTAATTTAAAGCCGAATACATAAATCGATGAAGACTTGAATATATCATGTCTCTTATCAAGAGGGAAGTACACTAGAGCAACAATGATATCAATGAAAGCCCAAAGTTCTCATTAAGTTGCTTTTGGACAGCATTAACTATTAAAGGCCATCAAGTCACCAATGACAAGCAGCAATATAATCATTTGGATGCAATGGAATAAATGACACCATGAGGATAAACAGATTTAAAGAAGGCAACAAACAGCATATGAATAAATCGATTCAAAAATCTGAAGGTAGAAGATTCATCATATACACCAGCAAAGTGTGCAAACAGATTTCAAATAACATATGTCAAATATGCAAACAGATTTAGAGGATACAAGTATACGAATCTGAAGAAATATCATCAATTCTGAAAATAAAGGATGTGTAAAGAAGACATCACAGTTGATTTTCTGAAATGTAAAAGGAAGGAATAAAATAAAATAAATAAGACAAAATATAAGATGGAAAAGCAGCAAAAGACAAAAGACAGAAAAAAACAAAAACCAGAAAAAGTCGAAGATCAGAAAGAGACGAAAACTAAAAGCAGATTCTAAAAGGTACGATTATCTTTATGAAGCAAATAAAACTTTCAAAAGGTGCAACTCCAGAAAATAATCAGACTTCTAAAGTCAAAAGGACACGTTTCTTTCTTGAAGTGACACGATGGATATTAAAAGATAATGATGCACTGATGAAGTGATACATTGAATTTCAGTTTAATAAAAGAACTAAAATAAAGAGATATGAAGCACCTCACTCAAAGGGATAGAATAACCTTTTGAATGGTACGATTTATTGAAAAGGCCAATTCAGATTTATTTAAATAAGAGAGGTGTGATTTATGAAGAGATACAATTTATACTTATTAATAAAAAATCTGAATGGTACGATTTGTTAAATCAAATTCAGATTATAATGAATGGGTGCAATTTGTGATTTGAAAATATGCAAAACTAAAGGGTGCAAGAACAGATTTTGAAAGATATAATCTTTGATCAAAGGTTGCAATTTATGACCAGCATATATATAAATTTGATTCAATTCAGTTTTGGAAACAGGGGGTGGTGAGGTGTGCTGTGTGTGAGTAAAAAGATAAATCATCCAAATACAAGCAGAGTGCAGAAATATATATTATTTCTGTGTGAGCTTTAAAGAGGTATCTTACATCACAAGGAAGAGTCGAATTGAGATAAAATACAGACTTATGAGGGTCATGTTGCAGATCTAAGTGAATGAGATTGTGGTCAATGAATTATATCTGAGCATTATATGAAGGAACTATAAGGCAGATTATAAAGAGGAATAAGTGCAGATTAGAGAGCATCTTGAAGATTAAATTTATGAGAAGATTGTGAATGATTATGATCAGTTTTGTAAAAAGAGATTGTGCACAGTTTGGATCAGATTTGTGAAGGAGTTTATGCAGATTTGGTGCAAGAAGACATAGTTTGTGAAGAGGAATATATGATAGATCCATAGAGAAGAGTATAGCAGAAGGTTGTTTTGAGCAGAATTGTCCATCATCTATTGAGGAAGCAACATTGAAGGTGGAGCATTATTCTTGAAATTATTATCTTTGCTAAGTTGGTGCTTGGCAAGTGGGGGTTGGAGCCTCCAGTAGGTTGGTGCCTTGCACATTAGGAGTTGGTGCTCCTTGTAGGTTGGTACCTACTAAATCAGAATTAAGGGTTGGTGCTCTTTGTAGGTTGGTGCCTACTAAACTTACAATTGGTGATACAAGTAGGTTGGTGCCTACATTCTTTGTAAAGCATATATAATTCATAAAGTACATTATTTGTACCGTGGTTTTATCCCGCAAGGGTTTCCACGTAAAATCTTGGTGTCAACTTGTTCATATTGAGATATTCTTGCATAGTTGATTTGTGTTAGAGTTTGAAGTTGATAAAGGTTGTAAAGGGAAAAAGTTGTTGATATACTAATTCACCCCCCCCTCTCAGTATATCTTTGTGCTCTTCAACTTCTACATCACTATTGGGAACATACACATTAAAATAATGCTAGAGATATTTTTAGATAGAGAATGAAAAGAATAACTGATCCACTTTGAACTCATTACCAATAAAACCAACTGAATAGGGAGAGGTTTGCAAAGGATACACAAACCACCCGACGCACCCAACACAGCAGATGCTAAACCTTGCCAATTCTTCGAGGAAGCAAACAATAGGAATAGCAAACCTGATTCCAAGAGCTTAGTTTCCTGTAGCAAAATCACATCCAGTTTACTAAAAGACAGTTACTTAACAACCTCCACTTGTTAGGGGCTCATAGACCCCCAACATTCTACAGAAAGACCTCATCTTTCTAGAGGAGGGACCCTCCCCCTCCATTGTAATTTAGTCACAAAAACATCCATTGTCTATTGTAATCTCACTATTACATCCTTAAGGTTGTATCCCAAAGAATGTCTACTTCTGGCTTCCTTCCTCTCTTCTTCCTGGTTTGGGCATCAAATTTTTGAAAAGATGCACAATAGCAATATCACCAAGGGCTTCTAAAACTCTTCAACAACAAAATCAGCCTGCTGCACCTAATTATCCACTTCAATTGAAGAATGAGATGAACAACTATGCCTCTCCAAAGAGGCTTGAGCAACTTCCTTCCCTTTGCTATCAAATCTCTCCAAATCCTCTCCCAACAAAGCCATTCCCGTACAAGCGATCCCAAATTAGGCTTAAGAGTTGGGCAAGTAGTTTTTGGAAAAAAGCTAAGATCTAGCAGCCTCTCTACCTCTAGGGCCTCTTGTGAATCCTTATATTTTTAGACCAAAAAAAACTCCAACAAGGTTGACAAGGGTCATTCAGAAAACAAAACAAAACAAAAGAACAATAATGATTCTTGAGATGCAAGAAAGCTTGTCTATCAGCAAAAACCTACTTCAAACACCATGTAAATTAGGGACCCACTATGGGCACCTTATGGGAGAAAAATTGGGAAAATCTCTCCATGCAAGAGATAGCCACATGACCAATTTTATGAAGTGAATAGCACCTGAAAGGAATACATTCATAGTTCCACTTCTTGAACAAAGGATGTAGAAGGGAGCGATAGAATCATCTAGCTAGGAATGGGAAGGCCAAATCATGCAAAATCTTGACGCAAGCAAAACTTGTATGTGATTTGGCAAGTAACCTTGAATCCACCTCCAAAATTACCCCCAAGTTATGGGCAATATATTCCAAACTTATATTCCAAAATTCCAAAGGGTAGACCATATACCTTGATTCAAACCTCTAAAAATGGACTAGAAATTGAAGCACAAATAAAACATTCTTCTCAAAGTCCAAAATGTGATTGTCCACTCCTGAAACACCCATGTGGGACTTGAAAGAGAGCATTTTGTTGACACTCATGAGAGGGGAAAAGGAGAACAAAAAACCATTTGGAAGAGAAAACATAACCACATATCGACCCCACTGTTGCTCAGCCCAAGTTTTGATCTCTTCCCTCAAGAGCCATCAATCTTGATGAAAACCTATCATTACTTAGCTATGAAGGGATTCAAACTTCATAACCGCCTTCCTTTGATTCTTAAAGATCCACTATTGGAGCCTTTTTCACCACAAACAGCAAGCATGGTGGCACAAAATTAGCTGAACCCTCGTTAGCTATGAAGGGATTCAAACTTTATAATCGCCTTCCTTTGATTCTTAAAGATCCACTATCGGAGCCTTTTTCACCACAAACACCAAGCATGGTGACACAAAATTAGCTGACCCGTCTTTCTGAAGCCATTCATTCCTAGGAGGAAGAGCATTCACATTAGTGGTCAACAACAAGGGACACTCCTTCCTCTACCAAAATACCTTCATCATTTGAAAAATCACGATTCTTGGGGACTCAATTTCCAAAAATGCAGCCAACGATTTTTGTTGCAATTTTTTTAATAAATTGCCATTTTCAGGTTGAAAAAACTGGCAAATTATGATATTAATATTAAATCTATTATATTAAATTATTAACCATATTAAATTTATTGCTAATGTATTTTTATTGATTTGTTTATTGCTAATGATAATTATGAAATTGTAATTTCTTTTACTATTTTTATAATTAGCTTTTCAAATATTATTTGCACCCTCGTCTCCCAATTCAAAAACTCAAAAACACTTTTATAAATGAGAAACTTTCAAGAATATTTTAGTTGAGGGCAAGAAGATAACGATGAGAAAATAACATAGGAAATTGTGCCCCAATCCACTATTTCTTCCATGATTGATCATAGTTGTATAACAGCTGCATGATTGACTAAAGAAGTATTTACTTGACCCTTTGATGTATGATAGAGAATTTGGAATCTCTCAGGAATGCTGGTATTAAATGTCTTATTTACTTGCCACAAATTGTATTCCGACCCATATGGATAGAAATAAGCTGCTTTATAAGGCAAGAGTGGAATTTTTTATTTTATTTTTCCTACAGAATAGATTGTAATTAATGAGATTAGCTAAACCTGTACCAGATAGATTAAATTTGAAATTCCATGTTAGAATCCAGGCAGGATTGTTCTGCAGGCACAAGAGTGTTATTCTACAACTTCCTGACTGGGTCCTCTTTTGATAACAGCTATGGACACTGATAAAATACCACATTTGACTGGTATATATGATCTGGTTGCTGTGCTAACTCATAAGGGGCGTAGTGCAGATTCTGGACATTATGTTGCTTGGGTCAAACAAGACAATGGTGGGTCATTTTGTTCCTTTACTTTTAATCATACAATTCTGTCAAAAAATATGGTGGGTATTGA
>VDFB02368663.1:0-30988 GCA_007258455.2 Sequoia sempervirens | reverse complement strand
ATTCTACAATTATGATGACAAGTACTCTTTTGATCGTAAATGTATGAAACAAAAATATTTGTTGGATGTGGATTCAACCTTATCTCAAATGAATTAAATCCTTCAAAGGTCCCCTCCCTAGGACAAGAAGACCAATTACCTAACTCTAATCATGATCATGCTTTAGATATTTTGATGCATTCTTGGCCAAATTAAGCACATCCTAAATAAGGAAAGTAAAGGGTACTTAAAATATAAAACTTTAACTATCCTCATTGATTTAGGCAACACCCATAATTTCCAAGGTCTCTATGTCAATAAACAAGATAACTTTTATGTGTACCCATGCTCTAGTTTTGAAGTCATGATAGCCAATGAGAGCACACTAGAATGCAAAGGGAAATGCAAGAATATTTATATTTATATTGGTGACAATAATTTATATTCTAATGTGTTTGTCCTTCCACTCTAAGGATGTGATTTTCTAAGCACACAATAATTATGTACCCTCAAACCCATCCTATGGGACTTAGAAATTTGAATGCAATTTATGACCAATTACCAAAATACACTCTCATGAGGCTCAAAGTAGGTTTCACACACCTCATTATCTCCCACCATAATAGAAGTTATTAAAAGAGATTTTATGAGGTATTACCCAAACTATAAAGCTCACAAAATCTAACACCTTACCTAGAGTCAACCCACACTCTTCTCTGCTCCTGTTGTTCAAAAAAGGGACGCTTCTTGGAATTTGTGTAGATTTCTAAGAATTACACAAAATTGCAATCAAAGATAAGTTCCCAATTCCTATGATTGATAAGTTGCTTGATGAATTACATGAGGGCTACTTCTTTTCCAAACTAAATTTATAATCTAGCTATTAGCATATCCACTCCCATGATGAATGATTTCCTAAGACCACTTCCCACATTTATTAGGGTCATTATGATTTTTTTATTATGTTATCCAATATTTCTAATGCCCCATCAACATTCCAAAGCATGATCAACATTCCAAAGCATGATGAACAAGACTTTTCACTCCTTTCTCAATAAATTCATTCTATTTTTTTAGATAACATTCTTGTCTATAGAAAAATTTGGGAAGAACAACTTCTTCACCTTGATCAAGCTCTCTACCTTCTTTCTAAAACCAATTGTGTGCAAAGCATTCCAAATGTTCTTTTGGCCAAACAAAGATTAAATATATAAAGCATATTGTCTTTGTTGAAGGAGTTAAGGTTAATTCTAAAAAAGGAAGACGTGAAGAAATGGCCAATACCTAAAACCCTCAAAATTATTAAGGGACCCTTGGGTCTTGATGGTTATTATAAGAAAAATTTCAAGGGCTACAATTAAATTGTTACTCCATTGATTGTCATTGTTACACCCCGATTGTATAGTTACTATTGCATAGGGCAATTGATTGTAATGATTGAATCAATGAGATGAATAAAACATGTTGTTTCTTGTTATCAATATGAATGTGTCTCCATTTAATGATTGTCTCATTTAAATGTTAGTTCTATTGATGTTATTCTTGATGAATGTGCATGCAAAGTTATGGAGTAATGTTTATTCTAACTTTTGAGATGTTTTATGTGTATTGTTGTGTTGTGAACATATGACTCTCATTAGCGTGTCATTGAATGCAGGTGTGTGAACCATTCCTCCAGGAAGAGGCGAAATATCACTTGGGAGAGGAGCTTGGTCAGGTAATTGGTAAAGAGAACCATCTAAGCATACACACGCGTCCCTTAGATTGAGTAAGCTAAGTCAGTTTGTGTTGGTTATGGGTAAGTATCTGTAGCATGTATGTTTGCATTAGGAGTCTTGTCTTCTTTTGTGTGCCTTATGAGTGATGTTTATATATGTATTTGTCCTGTGATATTACGATCATTATGATGGTAACGTAAATAGATGTAAGTGAAACGGAAGTGGACATATATACATGTATATAATATATACACATATCCATATGTATATACACATTGATACAAATGTATGTTGGTAGATGGATATGCTCATACGGGTGCATCAATGTGGTATACCTACACATACGTGTACATAGAGGTATATACAGGTATATACATGTATATATGCACACATCCTTTAATATGTGAATATTAATAATATTATTATTATTATTGCCTTTGAATTTAGATATACACATGTATATATATATATACATAGATATATATATTGAAAGTACGCTGACTGGCTCACAATATATATATTAATGGAATATATATGTAAATATATATACATTTATATATGTAAATATATATATATAATTCAATATATATATTAATTAATTTGAAATGAATTGATATATCTCATAGTTAAGTCTTTAAATGAAGACTTTATTTCAAACTATGAAACCAAATGAATAAATCGATTAATGATTTATCAATCTTTTGATCTATGGGAACGAATTAAATGAATCAAATGGTAATATATCGACTCTTGGGTCTATGAAAATAAAATCAATGTCATTTTGAACTAAAGAGAAAATGTGAATTTATCTCATACGCCATCTGACTTTGGTTAATCTAAAATATTTGAGTTTAATTCTAAAATGCCATTGGTGGAAGCCACCCCTAGTAAACTCACGCGCTGGAACGGGAAAAACGTATGAAATCATTGACCAAGTCTAAATTGGAATTCATGGATGATTTTATGTAGCTTGGAAAAGAGGCAATGTGTACATAATTTGCAAGAGAATTTGTCTTAGTTGTATGATTCACCCACCATATTACGAATTTGGTGCCACCTCTGTAACATTATTCGTATAGGTGTTGATCTGAGAATTCCACCATGTGCAATTGAATCATTCTTCATTTTGTTGTCCCAGTTTGGAGGTCAACTCACCATTAAAATGTTGAGTATGAGCTTTGTTTGCTGACACCTTCAAGTTTGAAAAAATCAAACACACAGAGGTGTCAATTCTCATGCCAATTATGTAGGATTCGTTGAGTTGAAGTTCTCTATAAATAGGAGCTCAATTTCCCTCATTCGTATTATTATTCATCTTCGTTTCTTCACTTGAGAATTCATTTCTTTGTCGCCATTACTCTATTTTTTGAGTTTAGCATTGTGAAAGTCATTTCTAAGTTTAGCATTGTGAAAGCAATTTCTAAGTTGAGTTTATTATTATGAGAGCACTTTCTGAATTAATTACCTAAGACTGCGAGTTATTTTTTGTATGTGAACACTGAGATTCATTGAGCAATTCAATTGTTGTATTCTTCATCTTTGAGAGGATAGATTCTACCCAAGGAATCTGTCATTTACTTGAGAGAATATCTGAGAGGAAAGTGGGGAAATCAACATTCATTGAAGAGCTGGAATAAGGCCTAGAATAGCAACTCTATCATCTTGTTTGGGAAAAACATAATCACGCATGAGATATTCTTCTACTATATGTTCTAGTTATTCATTTAACACTTCCTGATTGGTATTATCCGTCTATGAATAGGAAAAGAGTTATTTCTTCAATGTTTTATACTGTCTGGGCATAGAAAGAGAATTGTTTCCTAAACTGCATTTCCGTTGTGTATAGAAAGTGAGCTATTTTTATGAATTACATATCTGCTTGCACCTAGGGAGTAAATTGTATAAAGAACAAAGATGCATACTTGTGTGAATTGCATTAATTGTATGATCTCCATATAAGGAGAATATGGTTGTAATAGTTATTATATACTAGGACCGAGATGAGGACAGGAGTCAAGTAAATTATGTCAGCTTAAGTTATTAGGTTAACTGAGATAAGCTTGAGTTACTCCTAGGATAAAGATTTCTAGTATAGGAGGGGAATTTGTAAGTTACTTGTTATGTTGTTTCATTTCTAGTAGTTTAGTTTATTGTAGGATGTCTGGGGTGACAGATTCACCCATTGAAGGACAAAACTTACACGTAGTGTAAGGAAACCTTAAGTCAAATTGACCCTGACTAGTGCATGTGATAGATGACTTCATTTGAAGTACTGAATGAGAATACTTTGGCCAAAGTAGTGAAATGTACAACATCCACTTAGATGTGAGTTAGTTGAGACTATACTGTCAGTTCACCATGATCCCATATTACATACTAGTTCGAGAGTTGTCGGATGCACAGGACCTAGTTATGTAGGACACAACACTATGCTCAATTGGTAATCATTAATGGATACCCTACCAATCTCTTCGTTCGAAGGGAGGGCCATCTATTGAACATTGGATGTGCGGGGGACCACATTATAAGTTCGTGGTTGGCAGAAAAGCGCCCGAGTGATGTTTCTCCTCCACAGCAAGCAGCCGATGTACCAAGATTTGTAAGGACGGACTCCTAGACCTTCTTACTACTATTTGTTCAAAATATTACGAGCTATGTATGTATCTTGTGCTTTATTACTTTGTTGATTTCTTTGAAAAGAAAAAGGTTAAAAGTTGAATTATGTTGTAACATGTTTTTAAATTGAAAGGATTTTTTTTATTGGAATGGCATTGTCTTTACTTATTGCTTTTAAATTATGAAATTTTTATTTTACGTACGGGTTAGGCCATTATAGTCGTGTTCAATAAAAATGCATTCATGTAGTTGGAGGAAACAAATAAGGCTTTCAATTCCCTCAAGCATGTTATATGCACTACACTAGCACATGTGTTGCTCACCTTTTTAAAAACATTTACCATTAAAATTGAAGCTTCTATTAGTAGCATTAGAGTCATCTTAATACAAGAGGATCACCCACTAGCTTTTACTAGTAGGGTACTAGCTAGAAGGAATATTTCTCAACCTATTTTGTATCAAAATAGGTTGAGAAATATTTTGTGGGCAAACAGAGGCCATATTTTGTGGGATTCCACTTTTGTATCAAAATAGATCATCATGGCCTCAATTATTTCTTAGAACATGTCTCTTCTGCAGAACAACAAAAATGGGTCAACAAACTATTAGGCTGTGATTATGAAATCATCTACAAAAATGGGAAATGTGATGACTAATGCCTTTTCCAAGAAATTTCAAGATCATAGAAATTTGTGTGCATTATCATTTCCTACTCAAAATTGATTACAAATAGTCCAATAAGAATGGTGACAAGATGTGTGAATTCAACAACTTATTCAACAAATAACAAATGATCCCACAATGAAGCATAGATACACTTGAGATGGTAGTTATTAGCATTAAAAAGGGCACATTTTTCTTTCTAAAAATTATACTCTTCAAGTCACACCATTATAGGAATTACATGTGTCCCCTTATGTTGGGCATTTTGGGTTCCACTAGACATGAAGGAATCAAAAGCAATTTCTTTTGGTTTGTTATAAAATAATTAAAAAATTCTTGCAAATTGTGATACATGTCAATGCCAAAAAGGTAAATCTATTTACACTCTAGGCAATCTACAACCATTGTTAATCCTAACAATAGTATGGACCAACATTTCAATGAATTTTATTGAATGATTGCCTAAGTGAAGTGGTAAATCAATCATTTTGGTGATGTATTACCATCTCTCAAAATATGCCCACTTTTATTCATTGGCCCATCCATGTCATGCCTCTATTGTTACTCAAGTCTTCCTTGACCACATCTTCCAACTCCATGGTATGCCCACTTCCATTAGTTGTGACCATAACCCCACCTTCACTAGTCACTTTTCATAGGAACTACTCAAACTAATAGGAATGCAAGGGAGGATAAGCTTGGCATATCACTCATAACCTAATGGTTAGATAAAAATCATCAATAAATGCTTGGATATTTATTTATGTTTCTTTGCTTCAAAAAAAGTTATTCTTACAACTACCCCTTACAAAATAATGGTACACCTCTTGTCATTATTCAATCAAGGTAGCTTTGTTTGAAGCTATATATGGCCAACCTCCACCATATCTTATGTCCTACTTGCCTAATAGTTCCAAAAAGAAGGTTTTTTACTCCTTTGTATGCATAAGTCTCTTCTCCACACCCTCAAGAAACATCAAGTTGATCAACATGATTTTGAGCACACATTCATTGTTATAGACATGGTTTTCATGCATCTTCAGCCACACAAGCAAACATTCCTCAAGATTAGTTACAAACGAAAGTTATTTCCCAAACTCAATGAACCCTTCCAAATACTACAATGGATGGATGAACTGGCATGCAAGCTAGATTTTCCTCTATCTTTTAACTTGAATCATGGTTTCCATGTCTTGTTTCTAAAGAAGGTCATTGGCCAACATGTCCACATTTTATCTACACTTATATGGCCAAGAAGGTGGGGCCTTTTGAAGCTATATATGGCCAAAATATGCCATATCTTGTCTTGCCTAACAATTCCAAAAAGAAAGTTTCTCCTCCTCTCTATATGCATGTCTCTTCTCCACCGCCTCAAGGACAAACTTGGCTTGGATCAAAACCATAAGAAACATCAAGTTGATCAACATGGTTTTGAGCACACATCATTGTTGTAGACATGGTTTTCATGCATCTTCAACCACACAAGCAAACATTCCTCAAGCTTAGTAACAAACAAAATGTATTGCCCAATTCAATGGACCCTTCAAAATACTACAATGGAAGGGTGAACTAGCCTACAAGCTATACTTTCCTGCAACTTCTAACTTGAATCATGGTTTCCATGTCTTGTGTCTAAAGAAGGTCGTTGGCCAACATTTCCACATTTTTTCTACAATTATTGAATTGGATGACAAGGATATATCATCTTTAAGTTAGAGGCTATTTTGGAGCAATGATCAAGCTCAATCCATAACTACACTATTACAAATATTTTGGTTAAATAGTGAGGATTGCAATCATGATGCAAGTTTGGAACCTCTTCACCGACTTCAACAATAATTTCCCTAAATCAAGCCTTGACGACAAGGCTTTTTGAAGGGGGGCATGTAGGACCCCCACATCATAACTATTGTAAGCATAATAATAGTCATAATATAGTTATTTAATCAATATTACATTGCATGGATTTATCCCACATTGGTCCTACATTGTAAGTCACTCTTTGTAAGGGCTATATTGATGTTGTAATAAAGAAAATACCATTTGGAATCATACATTATAATAGAGCTTTTCTCTAAAGGAGTTTGCCCCCTTGAAGAGACCTTCAATACTCCTATTATCAATGTAAGTATATTTGTAGCTATTTCTTAGCATTGTGTTCTTTTTGCATATTATTGTTATGTTGTTAATATTTTGCAAGGGAGACCCTAATAAGTGCAAGAAGCACATGAAGACTTTATGTAGAATTGATGGAGTCTCATAGACCTTTAAGGGCTTGTAAAAAAACTCTGTAGTGAGGTTGATAAGTTTGATGCCATGGAGTGGCAAAGGCACCATACATTGGGGAGTTATTCTACCAAATGTCCACCAAACCAGACCACAATTAGACAATTTCATATTCAAATAAGCATCAATGCACCCAACACATCATATACATAACTAAGAGGTAAATATTATTGAAACTTGCATACCATATTAAATAAGCCTTATTGTTACCATCATAGCACATCGCCTCAAGATATATAATACTTAGATAAGTAGAAATAATTAATGATGGCAATTAATGCACTCACCTACCCATGTTGGATGTGGAGCCAATATATGATAAGAGTAAGAACATTGTGTAAGAACATTGTGTATGAGGATGTACAACAAAGAGAAGGGGGAAGATTTATAATATATTACTACATGCCTAATGAAAATAGAAGCTATATTATACCATTTTTATGTCAAATTTATCTATCTATTTTACTTTTTCTATCAATTGTGAGGCATGTACAATTGATTTGATTGTTATCATAAACAAAGGTCCAAGAAATCCATGCACACCTGAGCCAAACAGCATTTGACCTGATTAACAAGGTGATGTTTCAAATGTAAGTTGGGTCTAACTACTTACAAGGAATAGCCAGCAATGTTTCTATTCGTTTTCAACATACCTTCTCTAATAAATTTGGGGTAATTTATACAAACAAATCCTAACAGATTATAGAGGGAAATTCTTTAGTGGGGCTAAATCTTTAGTGAGTCCTTCATAGGCAATCCATCCTACTTGTGGAAATAAGGGCTGAGCTCTCAAATGCTTTATCATCCTATCCTCACTTTACAATTGGATTCTATAGTAAAATGACCTTTCATCATGAAAAGAAATTTCTAGATCCGTAAAATATATTCTAAGTTGCTCGAATTCAACGTTCTATAAAGCCCAAAGCCGTATAAACTCACACAAATTTGTAGATCAAAACACGATTTCTGAAATAAACCATATCATAAGCACAACCCACTCTAAAGGCACAATTAGATGCATGTTGGTCTAGAATTTTTGGAGTTATACATTCTATTTTCTGGTATATCCATTTTATGCAAGGGACTGCCCATCTATTTTGCACTTTATCAATGGTGCACGACCCATGTCAAACTAAGATGGGTAGGAAACTAATTTGGGGGTAACACATTCATGGTTTCACCAATAATATTTGTGAAAGAGAGATTGTAAGGGTCTTCCTCACCCCCTACATGGTCTTTCTCAGGAAGAATAGTAAGCTTAAAGCTGACATGGGAAGCGTTCAAATTAGCTTCCTCTAATTTGATTAGTAAACAACAATTTGTTAGTTGGCATTCAATCAAATTTGTTAGTTGGCATTCTTCAATTTATTAAATATTTAGTTTTTACATTTTGATGGCACCAATATTTTTAAATAAAAAGTTCCATAATGCAATATTATCATAACATCCTAGAGAATTGTCAAAATAATGTGATCAATTTAAGAATATAATCAGTGGGAATTTAAATAGGCAATTTTTGTACTAATTATCAAACTTAAAAGCATATAATAACATCAAATTTATAAAAATATAGAAACATCAAATTTAAAAGGATATAATAGCATCAAATTTAAAAGGACGAGTAGCTGCAGTCAATGGCCAAGAGTTTGATATTAACCTTATTGTGAAGCCATATATTTTAACTTGAGGATAATAGATTACAAATGTTCTTTTGTAGACTCGCTCTCAAAGTTACCCTTCAAATGAATTTTTTCATGTTCTTCCATGTTGTTACTACTAAGGCGTGAGATGATTCCAGAGAGTTGTCATTCAGGTGAGGTAAAAATGTTGCCATCTTTTGTTGGAAGGAGCAACTCTTGTTATTACAAATCATTTCAATATCTCTAATACATTTCTCTGTTGTAGATATGTTGGCATGGGTGCTTTGGCCTTGCTCTTTCCATATATTTCCTTTGAAATCACTCAAGACTAGGGGAGATAATGTAATATCCAACATCAATGGGAACATTTGAAATATTATGTGTATATATGATGCATTTGTCTCTTTTGATAAGAAGATATTTTATATTAACAAAATATCAAACATGCAAATATATTTGACAAAAGATGTTTTCATAGTAATTATTTGGTAGATAATAGGAATATAGAGTTGGTCAAATATGTTCGCTATAAATAGGATCATGATCATCATTATAATAACAGAAATCCTACAACTTTATCCTGATTTGCTTCCTTTTTGTTTAACTTACCCCCGGCCATGTCATAAAACAAATATCAGTTCAGAAAACGTTGCTAGTCTTGAGATACTTTTCTTCATTTCTTTCCAATAAAATTCACGTTATGAGGGACAATTGAGAAATTGCCAAATATAAGGGATTTAAGTTACTCGAACTGCAAAATCCTCGTATCAAAGGCAACTAAGGCTAAATTTACCATCTCCGTACCCGTGTGTACCGTCATTGGGCCTACGTCCCCTCTTATTATTTATGAGTTGTGACGGCCCGGTGATGTATTAAAAAGTTGGTCCGAATGCAATTTTTTAATTTGTGTTTGCATGCATTTCTTTCTCAAGTTCTTGGATTTCAATATCATTTCACTGTATCTTTCCTCATGATACAATTGGAAGATGAAATGACACAACAGAATAATAACCAAGTATGTTTTCTCAATCCAACATTAAAAGAAAAAACACAGCAGCTTAGAAAAAGCTCAAAGCTCAAGTGTCTAAAGCACAAGAAGGAATGCAGAAGGCGGGAAATTTAACTATATATAATTATAAGTTTGATTTGTTATTTATAAGGGATCATATTAGCCGACGGATCTTCCTCGTCAATAGCAGAACACATGGATGCATTACTTGTCTCAATAAGTGTTTGCATTAGCGAAGGGATCTCCCTTTTTGGCATTTAAGAGGATAATAATAATGTGTCATGCTAAGGATTATCCACCTGCAAGCGCGTCTTTCAAGCCAAAGAAGTGACCTCACTCGGCCTCTTAAGAAGAAGAATGCACGGCCAAGAATTAACCGCCTCTCATGTTGCCTAAACAAAGGACTTTGTGATGTACACGCATCACCTGAATACATCTCACTCTTCTACAACAAACACAACGCTAAAAGCAATTGTGCAGCTCAAGATCAATCAGTGCAACTAATACAATCACAACACTAGAAGGGTAACATATACCATCTGAGCAATGGCAACTGCACCACGTCGCAATAGTTTGGATTTCTCTGCACCTAATTTAAGACACTGATATGGTGCTGCTATTAAAAAGTAAACTATCTCACCTAGTAATAGAACTACACAAACATACAAATTGTGAGATTGTTGGCAGGTTTTACGCAGGGCATGTTGCATCTGACATACATCAGATACAAAGTTGAAATATACTCTTCAATAGAGATTGTCTGGTCCTTCTGTAAAGGATGCCAAGTCTGTTAGTCAAATCAGACAGAAATTTGCAGTACCTTCTTTAGTGCTTTTAAGCTTCTTGATGATCTAGGCATTGAAAATATATTGGTTGTTAAGAATATGAATTTAGGTAGGTTATTTAAGCAAGGGCCATGGAACCATGAAAGCAACAAGAATACTCTATGTCAGTTGAAGTCCTTATAAACTCACTATCATGATAAAGGTCACCATAAAGATTACTTGTTATTGTCGCTGATGCTAAAGTTGAAAATGATGCTTAGTACCTTTCACTGATTCAAGATCCCGCCTCTAAAGGATCACAATGCAAGTTTCATTTACTATGATGTAAAGAGATTCGTGACTGCTATATTTGTAATTTGGTGAAGGCAAGTTGTAATTATTCCTGTATTAATGTCATTAAGCATTGTCATGTCTGGTGGTTTTTAGGTGCTTTAAAAAACAGTTTGGGTGATTGTTGCCCATATTGGACATGGTTTTCTGCTTAAACTTATAGCAGACAATTTTGTAAACAATTCATAGTACTTTTAAATGGTGAAAAAACATCAATACACTCATTTATTAACCTGTTCGTTCATAGGTTCAATCATATAGCAAACTTGCACCACCTTATGGGAAACATCAATAAGTATAACAACTAAAGTGCATCCTAAAAATAAGTCATGAGAATTCTTATTCAACGTGCAGGAATGAGAGATATCTGACAAAGCAGCCTGATATTGCAACCATAAACCATCTTATATTTACATGCATAGACATTGTCAGAAAATAATCTTCACAATTTCCATTGAGAATGCAGTAATATGGACAGTAGGTTTCAGCCTCTAGAATGAATAAATCATACCAACTTCTAAGTACATTAGATACATAGACATCAATGGCACTTGACACAGCTTTATGACTGAGCATCTGAGCTCTCAAATAGAGATTATGTAATTGACCACCAGCTGCTCACTTGAATATATTTATAGCATCCACCTTCACTCATGCTATGCGAGAGCTTTATAGCTGATCGTGCTATCCAGACACTTGAACTTTGCTAAACCATCCCCTGTGCTCAAGTGAAGTGTTTCCACCTTCAATTATGTTTGGGCACCACCCAAATCGAAGTCCAAAGTGTAATCATACTCAATTGTGGGGATAACTGATGCCAAGAATTTCAAAAAGATAAATAGGTACCTGCAAAAGAATATAAATAAATAAATAGAAACAATCCCGAAGTGTTAAAAAAAAATTACAAGATATTTATTGTGAATGGAATCCCGAGAGTTTTTGAATTGTCTTATTTCATTAACAATCCGATATTCTATGGAAAGCTGCACTCATGATTTTTTGTTTCAAATATTCAAGAAAATAAAATAATCATCCTAAGTTTTACTCTACGACTTATTATGAACAGATGCAGAGATACTAAATAAACCAGTGCATGAGCAATCACATTCTTTGCACAAAGACAACATTTTATAATATGAATTCTAGTTATTATCTGCAAAGATGGGCTTCAAAGGTTCAAACATTACTTGTCGACTTCTGGCTCAACTCCATTGGACATTAACACGTCTATTATTTTCTTCATAACAGCCCCATGACGGCAAGGGTGTATAGAAGCATGCTTTCCAGACATGTGAGGATGATCCTCAATGGTGACCTGAAATTACCACCCACACTTAACAGTTTAGAATTGCAACTGGATTTAATTTTTCATACAATTGAGTAAACAGTTCCAAACTATTCTGAACTATATCCAACTAATTATTATGCTCATAAGGAAAATATCATCATCATCAACCAGATAATTTACAAAGGAATGCAAAGAAAAACCGAACATCATAGTCATCTCCTAACAAAAATTGTTCACATAAAAAATTCCGTATTCATTGTATCTTCAAAAGAATCTTACAAAAATTACATAATAAGAAAGAAATCAAATATCCCCATACACAAAAGGAAGTAGCATTTCATAAGGCTTTTGCTATTAAATATCCTTCTTTCCAAGTTTTGGGTACTTTTTTATGTTTTCATTGTTAGCTTTCAAGGCTTTCCTCAAGATTGTTAGAAACCTAGCATTTCCTGAAACCAATAATACTGATCTCTCTTTTATTTCCACCCCATTCTCATTCAGCTCTCCCCCCAGTTCAAATGGTGTTTCTGAGAACTTCATTAACATTAATGTTCAATCTAATTAACTATAGACACTTAACAGAATGAAGCTACACTCTAGAACTGTATGTTGCCTATACTGATCTTAGCTTTTTGTTTAAACTTTCGATTAATAATTTTAAAACTAACTCATAGCATCATCTTTGATCCAGTGATCAGGCATCAAAATATTCATTATTTGACTTTGATTAATAGATCGAACATTTCTATTAATTCATCCTCTCATTCATCCTTGTCAAACTTGACCACACAAACAGGATTAGGCCCAAAAAGCCCCCAATCCTCTTGAAGGTGATACTCTCTCTACCTTTCTGCAATACTCACTAAATTGAATCTCCATCAGATACATGTTAAAATTAGGTGATCAGAAGTAAATGCACAGAAGATTAAATCATAATCAGACAAAATGACACAGCATGTACCCTGGGAAAACCCTCCTCTTGAGGGAGAAAAACCCAGCAACAAAGATCTCTTTTATATTCGATGCAATAGTGACAATTTTACAATTCACAATAAGGTCTAACTCAAGACCGATTGCTGATACCAAGCAATAAGAATGACAGATCATGTTCTGAATCACACCTGGGAATAGAATGTAGACCTGATTATGCACACTCGGATTCCATAAGAATTCCCACTGTTCTTTTACATGGACCGCAACAAGAAGAGACTACAGCTAACACCGATCTGGTAGCTATTAATGAGATTCGTATTTGATCTAATCGCTCTTCATAATGACGAGCTTCGCTTATCATGTATGCACCTTTCTGTGTGTTCTTTCTGTGTGTTCGCATTTGAAAGAGACGGACTGGCAGAGAGAGATCGAATAATGATATATATTTTTTTTTGAAGAACAACTTGAAGTCGAATATATACAAGACAAATATGTGTCGGCCTCAATGCAATATGAAAATCCTTTTACAAATGTCGGCCTTTAATAAATAACCAAATATCTTTTATGTCGGCCAGATTATCAAGCGTGGAATAATAAGTATTTAAATGAATAGCCAAAGGCTATATTCATTTTAATACATTCTCAACGGTTATGAGCTGGAAGGAACTTCCGCGGCTGCTCTAACATTAACACTCCCTCTCAGCTAGGGAGAGAACTTCCAGCTGCATAGAACATATGATCTCCATATGAGGTTCATCTGCCACCATTGCCTGCAATCAGATATAAGGAGAGATATATCACCTCAATGTGATATCAACCATCACATGGTTAAGTGCTAGTGTCCATCACTTGCGTGATGGTGTCACCTCAAAGTGACTTTCACCATGGCTCTCCCAGAGGGTGAAACAAAAGTACAGAAGGATCATCACGGACTCTCTCACGTGATGTTGTCATGGAGTCACACACATGACATCCACCATGACTCTCTCAGAGGGTGGAAACGAGGGCTTTCACCTCAAATTCTTCCGTCACAGAAGAAGATGCAATAGTAAGTACAAGTGTTCATCACTTGCGTGATGTTGTCACCTCAAGTGACTTTCACCATGACTCTCTCAGAGGGTGAAACACAAGTACAAGATATGTCATGGAGTCGCACACATGACATCCACCATGACTCTCTCAGAGGGTGGAAACGAGGGCTTTCACCTCAAATTCTTCCGTCACAGAAGAAAATGCATTAACAAGGGATTTCACCTCGAACTTCTCTCCAGAGAAGAACTCATTAAGCAAGGCTCCGTCTGAGACTCATACTCAGTCAAGGCTGGATTCTCCACCATACCAAGCTTGTCTCGAAAGTACACGAACTTTAGGCGAGAGGCTTGGTGAGAATATCTGCCGTCTGCTCATCGTGCTAATGTACCTCAACTGTACAGCCTTTCGTTACCATATCTCTGATATAGTGGTACTTGATCTCAACATGCTTGGTTCTGTCATGAAACACAGGATTGACAGAGAGCTTTACACAACTCTGATTATCACAATGAATAATGGTGGGCTCCATTGATTGTCCAAACAATCCTGCAAGGAGCTTACGAAGCCACACTGCTTCTCGAGTTGCCATGCAAGCTGCAATATACTCGGCCTCTGCTGTACTCAATGCTACAGAAGACTGCTTCCTGCTGCACCAGGAGATCATAGCAGAACCCAAACTGAAGCAACAGCCAGAGGTGCTCTTCCGATCTGTAACACAGCCTGCCCAATCAGAATCAGTGAACCAAGTAACTCCAAGTCTGCATCTGAAGTATACTTCAACCCATATCCAACTGTGCCACGCAAGTACCTCAGGATATGTTTGGCTGCAACAAGATGTATCTGTCTCGGATCACACATAAACTGGCTAAGTGCACTCACTGCATAGCAAATATCAGGTCTAGTGTTAACTAGATACATCAAGGATCCAATCAGCTGTCTGTACAATGTAGGATCCACCAAATCTGAACTAGCTGCAGCCTCCTTCAGTTTATGAAGATTGGTCTCCATGGGAGTAGACATGGATTTGCAATCCATCATGCCAAATCTCTTAAGTATGTCAATGGTGTACTTCCCTTGATTTAAAATCATACCGTCTGGCCTTTGCCAGACTTCTAAACCAAGGAAGTAATGCATGAGCCCAAGGTCCTTCATCTCAAATTCAGAAGTTAAGTCCTTCTTACATTCAAGAATCAGGTGATCTTCTCCAGTGAGGATTAGATCATCAACATATAAAACCAAAATTAATGCATCACCATTGATTACCTTGAAGTAGAGATTTGAATCAGCATCATTTTTCAAGAAACCCAGGCTTGATAGATACTGATCAATCCTTTCGTACCATGCACGAGGAGCCTGCTTAAGACCATACAAGGCCTTCTTCAACTTGCAAACGTGTGACTCCTTCTCATGAATCTCAAATCCATCAGGTTGCTCTATGTAAACCTCTTCCTCAATTACTCCATTGAGAAAAGCTGTCTTCACATCCATCTGATGAATCTTCCATCCTCTAGATGCAGCAATAGCAATGATGGTTCGGACAGAAGTGTATCGAGCAACAGGAGCAAAGGTCTCATCATAGTCAACTCCCTCTTTCTGAGAAAACCCTCGAGCCACAAATCTTGCCTTGTGCTTCTCAATGCTTCCATCTGCAGCATGTTTAATCTTGAATAGCCATTTAGAAGATACCACTGACTTGCCCTTGGGTCTAGGAACGATATCCCAAACATCGTTCTTGAGAATTGACTGATACTCCTCTGACATAGCATCTCTCCAGACTTGAAGACTGGATGCTTCCTCAAAACAGGAAGGCTCGGATTCTATAATCTGACTCATTAAGGCAACATAACTGGAGAACTTATGTGGCCTTTTGCTTTCTCTGAATGTGCCTCTAGGAGCTGCAAAGTTTTCAGCCTCTTGCATAGTGCGACTGGCCCATAGAGGTCTCTTCCTCCCAATAGCAATATCTGTAGGCCCATCAGTAGGTTCCAAGGGTTCAACTGGATCAAGATCTTCCTTTGGTTCCATTGTCTCCCTCTGAATCTCAGGAGTATGGTCAACCTCCATGTCCTGAGGAGACTCCTCATTATCAATCTCCATATGAATCCCTCTGGATCTCCTGAATGCAACATCTTCCTCGAATGTGACATCCCTACTGATCTCTATCGACTTCTGACCTGGAATGTAAATTCTGTAAGCTTTTGAAGTCTCACTGTAGCCCACAAAGATTCCCTTCTTGCCAGAAGGCTCCAGTTTGGTTCTCTTTTCTTTGGGAACATGAACATAGACAGGACAACCGAAGATCCTCAAATGGCTGACTTCAGGCTTCTTCCCGGAAAAGGCTTCTTCTGGAGTCATATTCTCCAAGATCTTATGAAGGCATCTGTTCTGAACATATACTGCTGTCCTAGAAGCCTCTGCCCATAGGAAGGTTTGCAAATCTTGATCATGAATCATGGCCTTTGCTGCTTCCACAATTGTCCTGTTCTTTCTTTCGGCAACACCATTTTGTTGTGGATTATAGGGAACGCAGAGCTCCCTCTTAATCCCTGCATCAGTACAAAAGTTTCGAAAACTAATGGAGGTGTATTCTCCACCATTGTCAGATCTGAGAACCTTAATTCGTTTACCAGAAAGATTTTCTACTAAAGCTTTAAACTCTTTAAATCTATCTAGAACTTCCTCAGATTCTTTAGATTTCAAAAAATAAATCCAAGTCTTCCTAGAGTGATCATCAATAAAGAGAACATAATACAAAAAACCACTCGAAGAAGGAACAGACATAGGACCACATAAATCAGAATGAATTAGGTCTAAAATACACTTAGATCTATTTTCTCTACTATGAAAAGGGGCTTTTATGTTCTTACCTAATGCGCAGCCTTTGCATGTACCTTCGTGTTCCGGGTTGAATTTGGGAAGGCCCGTCACCAACTTCTCCATGATGGGTAGAGCTCGAAAGTGCAGGTGAGCCAATCTCCGATGCCAAAGATCACAAGGGTTAGTAGAGTCATGAACCAATGCTTGAAGAGGAAGAGAGCAGACCTTGTAGAGGTTATCATGTCTTACTCCAATTACTTGAGCATCCTTAAAATTAGAGTTCTGCATCCACACTAGAACTTTGCCTTTGGAGAAGGCAACTTGATATCCTTTATCTTCCAAAGCTGAAATAGAAATGAGATTACGCTTGATTCCGGGAACATAAAGAACATTACCCAATTGAAGCGATATGCCAGAATCCAAGTGAAGTGTGGAGGATCCAATTCCCTTGACAGAGTAGGTGGCATCATCTCCAATGATGACTTGATCAGCAGATTCCTTTTCCACCAAATTGGATAAGTGTCCCTTGAATCCAGTGATGTGGCGGGAGGCACCACTGTCGATTATCCAGGTGCTGGAGTTGGAAGGTATGCAGCTAGATAGTGCTGAATGAGACATAGAATCGCATGGACCTTCGAACTTCAGATCATACACCATCTTGACAAGCTGTGAGCAGAATCTGAGTGCAATAAACTGATCACGATCCTCAAACCCGCTCTGATACCATGTTAAAATTAGGTGATCAGAAGTAAATGCACAGAAGATTAAATCATAATCAGACAAAATGACACAGCATGTACCCTGGGAAAACCCTCCTCTTGAGGGAGAAAAACCCAGCAACAAAGATCTCTTTTATATTCGATGCAATAGTGACAATTTTACAATTCACAATAAGGTCTAACTCAAGACCGATTGCTGATACCAAGCAATAAGAATGACAGATCATGTTCTGAATCACACCTGGGAATAGAATGTAGACCTGATTATGCACACTCGGATTCCATAAGAATTCCCACTGTTCTTTTACATGGACCGCAACAAGAAGAGACTACAGCTAACACCGATCTGGTAGCTATTAATGAGATTCGTATTTGATCAAATCGCTCTTCATAATGACGAGCTTCGCTTATCATGTATGCACCTTTCTGTGTGTTCTTTCTGTGTGTTCGCATTTGAAAGAGACGGACTGGCAGAGAGAGATCGAATAATGATATATATTTTTTTTTGAAGAACAACTTGAAGTCGAATATATACAAGACAAATATGTGTCGGCCTCAATGCAATATGAAAATCCTTTTACAAATGTCGGCCTTTAATAAATAACCAAATATCTTTTATGTCGGCCAGATTATCAAGCGTGGAATAATAAGTATTTAAATGAATAGCCAAAGGCTATATTCATTTTAATACATTCTCAACGGTTATGAGCTGGAAGGAACTTCCGCGGCTGCTCTAACATTAACAATACACACATCTCACAGACAATTTCTTTTGGTAGAAGCTCATCAACCATACAACTATGTTACCAGAAACATGCCCGCAGACCCTGTTTCCTATTTTAATGGCAGAAATGGAGTTTCTGTTTCTAATGGCTGTTATTTTCAATTTTTTGGGCCTCCTGTTGAGAATTTAAAAAGTTATTGCAGTCCTTGAATTCAGCATCTAATTAGGGAAAACTTTTAGTTAAATCGATTTTTAATTAAATATGTACTACTTAAATTATTAAATCTATAATAAATTTAATTAAATAAATATACCTATTGTTTTATAATAATTCAATTAATATATTTTGTATTTAAAATTTTAATAACAAATAAAATTTCAAGTAAACATGAAATTTAAATTATTTTAAATATTTTAAAAGGCATAAACCTTTTTTGTTGATTTATTTTATTATATTTTTAATTTCACAAAATTTAATTTACCACATCTGATTATTTTAACTAGTATTTATTTAATTAAAAATCTAGCTACCTAAAAATCTGCCCTTAATTTGATAGATAGAAACAGAAAATATTATGTATGATACAAGAATTTTGTAAGAATTATGAAATTTCAAAAACGTATACATATATTATCATATAATATGTGTGATCCATTTTTTATGCGCAACCTCTCAGCATCTCATTTCTTGTCATGTCACCATCATCGTTTCTGTTGCAATTTCCATTTCTCATTTCTTGTAACTATGCCATGGAACCAACATTCCCCTCAACATTGAACTTTTGAATTGCTATTATTCTCAAGTTGCTATTCCACATTTCACATGAGTCTTTGGTGCTCTTTTGTAAAAGAAACATCTCCCCTTGAACTTTTATAATCCTCAAGAAAATGAGAAATGCTATGACAGGCAATTACTATATGCAATTTAAATACAGAAAATCAACTGTCATTAGGGTGAGAGGAACGTTGAAATGTTAAACTGAACTACTTGTTAGGGATGATGTCTCTGCACAAAAAGGATTCACAAGTTTTAACATAACCCACAGCGTTATAGAGTGTGCAAGAGGAAGGTCAAAAAGAAAAAAAAGAAATCCAGTTGCATTCAACAAGTTACAAGTTCCCTTTACTCATATGACAGCCTAAACTTCTGTGGAAGTGAAGAAAAGTAATGGCAATACAAACAGTAGCAGCCAGGAAGATTTTGCCATCTTGAGCACCTATAACATGTAGGCAAATCGTCACTCTAAGCAATGCTAGGCTACCTTAAAAGCTAAGTTACCGGTTCGGGTTCGGGTTCGGGTTCGGGTTCAGGGACGGGTTCGGGTACGAGAACCCGGTAGGTGGGTACGGGCAAAATTTTTTTAGGGGTTTGGGTACGTATGGGTACGTGTGTATATATATATATATATATTAATAATTTAATATATTATAAATCTATATATATGTATTATATATACAAAAAAATAAGAGAAATATAGAGAATTGTAAAACTAAATCATTTCATAGTATGATACTTGATCATTGATCAATGCCAAATGCCAAAGATAAATATTAAATGCCAATTGATAGTTGAAAAATATTCAAATAAAATTACTGAATTACAAAATGTAGTTCATGAAACATTGAAACATGATTCAATGTTCATTGTTCATGTGCTCATCAATCATCAAAAGGATTGTCAGAATCATCATGACTTGGATTTTGAGTGGTTTCAACTTCAAAATCATCATCATTTGAACCCAAAGCGGATCCAACACCATGTGATATGTCATCAATATCACCCACATCATCCATAGTGGCTCTAGCAAGATCCTGAATGGTTGCATCCAAGTCAGTAGACTCGGGTGCTACATCCCAAAGCCTCGCTGCCCCCTGCCTGTATTGAGGATCCTTACGTGACAGAAGACGCAAATTGGAATGAATGTACACTAAGTCTTCAGCTCTTTTTGCAGCCAACCGGTTACGCTTCACTGAGTGGATAAAGGAGTATGTACTCCAATTCCGTTCAGCGGCAGAAGAGCTTGCAACCTGGAGAGAAAACCAACAAAATTAAAAATAAAATAAAAAAATGCAAGATAAATTCAAGAATGTTAAGTGTTAAATTTTACAATACAAGTGGCAAAACAAAAAAAACTTACTTGTGAGAGGATCTTGATTGCAAGAGGTTGGAGGTACATATAATCTTGACCATGGAGGTACCACCATGTAAGACCATCCATTTTGTATTGGTCTCTAGCAACAGAAGCATTATGATTTTTTGATTTTCCTGTGACAAACATTCCAAATTCTCTCATGACACTTGCATGCACTTCTGGATCACTGAACATTCTACTAAATGCCGTCTTATACCCATTAGCAACTTCACCATCTCTATATGGCGGTATTCTCCCTGGGATAGAAAGTATTTCAGTGGTATAGTACCTCGAAGATAGGGCATATGCAAGGAGGTGCAATGGAGTTGTCATCTTGTTCCAACGATGAAGAACAATTGCTTCCACCCTTTTGTACAAGGTGTCTTCAGGATCATTCTCTTTTTTTTGTATTTCTATTTTTATTTTTTCCAACATTGTGTCCATGCTATCATAGACATCCCCCAAGCATGGTTCATCTGTATCAGCAAACCGAAGCATAGACATGATAGGTTCGGTGAATTCCAATACATAATTCACACGATCCCACCAATCGTCATTCAAGATCAATGCCTTGACTTTTTGGGCCCTCTCTGAATTTGATTGCTTCCATATACTCCATTGGTTGCTAATAACCATTTGACTCAATGCATCTTTCACCTTCACAAGTCGTCTCAGAACAATTGTGTGAGATGCAAACCGGGTCTCGGCAACCTAAAAACATGTTAATAGTAAGTTAATAACACATTTAAAATATGTAAATAATGCAAAAAATTATTTTATTCAATTATGTAAAACATGACATAAATGATAAATGAAACTAAATAAATTAAATTTTAAAATTTACCTTCAACAATTCCAATGTTGAAAAAGTTCTGAAAATTGCTTGTGACATATGGTGGTTTGTCACAAACATCTGGATCTCCTCAGACTCCTGGTATATTTCTTTCACCCACTCTATTTGGGTGCCAATTGCTTGCATCACCAAATTGAGGGAGTGTACAGTGCACGGTGTCCAAAAGATGTGCTCATATTTGGCCTCTACCAAAGCACCTGCAGCCCTGCAAACTTTTGCATTGTCCGTAACTACTTGGACAACATTTTCACTACCCACCATCTCTATGGAGTCAATGAGAATCCTGGAAATGAACACTGCATCTTTCACTTCCCCTTCACAGTCAACCGCCCTCAAAAACATTGCCCCCTTGGGGGACACTGCAATAACATTAATCAATGGACGGTTTTTGCAATCTTTCCATCCATCGGAAACAATAGATACACCTGTTTCAACCCAAGAATCTCTAATTGGTTTTAGTTGGGCCTCTACATATTTCTTCTCTTTTTGCAATAAGGTGGTACGCACCTTTTCATACCCAGGACTTGTGAAATCAGGAGGTGCACTATTTATTGCTGACACCATGTCCTTCCAATATGGTGATCTCACCAAGTTGAATGGAAGACCATTGGCATAGAGGCAACGTGCAATTTTTTCTTCAGCAATATCTCTTGCCTCCATTTTAAATGCCTTCTCTAATGGACCTCTCTTGCGGGTGGTGGTTTCTGGTTCTTCATCTTCTTCTTCCGTAGAGGGTATAGACAAGAAGGGATGTCTAGAGGGCCTAACTATCTGATGAGTGGGTAATGTTGTTTTTTTCTTTCCGGAACTATAACTAGTTTGTTTTCCTCTTGCAATGGAATTGTCAGCATCTTCTTGTTCTTTTATAAATGTTGCTATTTGTACAGCAGAAAACCCCTTCTTATCTGGGCCCACACACATATTAATCCCTTTACCACCAGGGCCCATAAAATGAAGTTTCACTCGGTAGTAGGAGCTATTATATTGTACATTGCAAAAATTACACTTCCAAACAAACCCCCCACCTCCAGGAATTTGTGAAATTCGTGTGGTATGTCTCCATAAAGGAGATCCTTTATCAATTTTGAACTTTTGGCTTCCATCCCCACCCACTGAACTTTGACTACTGGCCATTGTTGCAATCTCTAAAAAAAATGAAAAAAAAAAAAATATTTGAAAAACTTATTCACAAACTTGAAAAAATTCATCAAAAACTAAGAAACTTAAAAAAATTCATCAAAAGATTGAAGAATAGGGTTTAAATGCATACCTTGAACACTTAAATCTCCTTTGTAGAAGCTATTTGCCACTCCACAATCGATCTCCTTCAAATGCAATCACCTACCTTCAAAATGCTAAGATGGACACAAAATATGGAGAGAGCAAAATGAGAGGTAAAAATGAAATGTTTTAGTGTTGAATGGCCTCATATTGGGTCGTTTTAGGGTTTTGAGGCAAAATAGAAATTAAAAAATTGTTTTTTTTTCACTTTTGGGCCCACTTTTTAAGTGCTGGGCCGTGGGTTCTCAGGGGTTCGCCCGGGTCCGCGTACCCACAGGCGAACCCGTACCGGGTTCGCACCCGAACCGGGTTCGAGGCCTGTGGGTACGAATCCGGTAACCTAGCTTAAAAGCCGATGTCCTGTTTCTAACAGATATTTAAGTTTGGGAAAATCTCTCCAGCTTCACTTCCAACCTTATTTGAATGGTGTCAGTAATGGTAATGGATTCAATTTAGCATGATGCTAATAATTTATGCTTTAGTGGCCAATGCAGATCTGCTGCTCGGTTGACTGTACTCTATAGATGTCCCAACTCAGGAACAATTTTGCAATCAATTTCTTATAGCAGGATACCTGAGCAGTCATCTTTCTCCCAGCTCTTGATGGAAACACCACATTTTTACTATTACCTACTCAACTGAGGGGCTAATTGCTTCTCAAAGAAATTGATTGATCAAAAACAATTCACGTGCAATGCACTCTTGCCATTAGACTAGGACTGTATGGCACTTACCAGTGAAGATGAGACTAGAGAAGGTATATGGACTGGCCATGTCCACTATATTTGAATGTAGAAAAAAGATTGTTTTTTTATCAATCTCTTTGGAGCTTTGGATAAACTTGCATCCATACTAACGTTAATATTAAATTTGAGTTCAGCTCAATTCCCAGAGAGAAGCAGTATTCAATAGTTTATGCACCTAATGAGAGTAAACAAATTGATTTCCTTGTTCTAAACTATAATACTGCAAATTGTTTTAGTTTAGGTTAAGCCAAACTATAATTAGAATGAATACACACAGCTTGATCACACATAACATTGATTATCTTTCCCTTGGAACCCTAAATTTGAAACAACAATGCAGAAAACGTGCACTCTAACCATGATAAATGATAGTTTTCTTATGATGGAACATAATGATGTAAATGATGGTTTTCTTAAGATGGAACATAATGATGTAAATTGTTCTTATCTACACAACTGTGTCGGCATGCATACAAATCAAATTATTTGTGTAGTTAACAAATTCAAAACTTTGGTACGTATGCCAGGCCATCCCATCAGTATTAATGTATATAAGGAGGTACCACAAAACCCTTGTATGCCTACATTCCGACAGCCCATAAATAGCAATTTCATTTTTCATTCTTCACAAAAGTGGCTAGTCATATTTATGAACTTAATATTTCATTATCCCAAAAGAAGCATGGAAACCTGCTGTTAATGAAAACCTCAGCTAACCGTAGGTTGATAAGTTAAATATATTCACACCAGCGTTAAGATAACCCACCATCTTTAGGAAGCATGGAAGCTTAATAGTAAAAGATACCTAAAATTAACATTAATCTATGGCAAGTAAAGAATATTCTTCATGCACAAATACATCTCACACCTGTCATTGATTATGTATCTTCCATTGCCTCTGAAATATCATTTAGTATCATAGGCCCCAGACCAGCTGAAGCATTTATTTTGTACTGGTAATTGACATCATTGATAATCATATCTAATTACAAAAGGACTAAAAGTAAGAAAATCTACTTCTGCTATGACTTTGGATTATACCATGGTAACCGTGTTCCTATTAAAACTAAATATGAGAGCTAAGAAAAAACATAAAATACATTCAAACTAAAAAAATCGAAGAAAATGAAACGAAAATGAGAAGAAAACAGCATAATATTATTTTTTAGAAAATATCCTATGGAATGGAGAAAATGTATGCAGTCTATATGTATCTTCATACAGCATTTCAGGTTTTAGACAATAAAAGTCAAAAATATAAAGTTACAATTAGACATAGAGTGGCTCAACATAGAGCCCCTCTCTGAAAAATGAATGTTTTACATGTAAGGCTAGAAAATAAAGAAAACCATGACTGCCTAATTATTTGTCATTTATTAGCTACTATGGATTATAATCTATTCATACTTGTTTATCCCAAGCAATTGCTTAACATTATCAAAAGGAGAACACCATATGTTTCTTTAAAAAGAAATTTGACCTTGTTGCCGCCTTTGTATGACAGCAACATTCCAGGGACTTACACATCCAGGTTATAAGGTGAAATGTTACAAATTTGAAAAATGGTACGTAAATATACCATGACATCCACATAAAAATTGTCAAAAAAGTGAAAATCTAACCAAATATTGTGGATGACATGGACTATAGTTCCAGTATTAATCTACCCTACATGTTTTTAATAAAAGCTGCAGTTACTAAATTGCGGGTTCAGATTTGAGTACAATGGTTCACTGACTTTTTATACCCAGGATTGGTATGGCTTGGGTATGGTCATACACAAATACAGTAAATATAAAAAAATATAAGAAACAGCCATAGTTTGCAAAAAAATATACAAAATTAAACATAATTTGAGTTTAATGTTGTTAGTGTTGTTTGCTTAATCAGCGTAGTTGCTTTTTAGGTTTTAGGAAATGTTTTTATTTCTGTTTTCTAAGTGAAATTTTTTATTTCAATTTTGGGCCATGTGGCAGGTTCTAATTTCAGAAGCATATCCAAGACAAACCCATATGGAGCCCAGACCAGGATCAGGACCCAGTATGTCAACGGGGCATATGAACTTCATGGTGCACATTTATATATATAGAAACTCAGTGAGAGATGGAGAGAGAGAGAGAGAGAAAGAAAGAGAGAGAGCACTCATTTAAGACATAACTTACCGTTTTGTGGGCATGATCTTGACTGACATCATCCAGCACCAGTTCTGGTCGCAAAAGCATGCGTGACTGCATTCAGAACAAAAAGCAACAAAATAAGAAGTACACAAACAACCATTGCTCTTCAGGGCAAACTTAATTCATAAAGTGGGATGTTCTGAGAAGGCTGTGCACACATTATATAAAATATAATACTGTTACTACGGATATTTCACAGGGTATGGGAAGCATTTCTGTAAGCACTCGATGAGCTCATTTTTTGCAGTACTCTAGGCATGAAATACTACAAGCGTAGACCTATCCTAACATGGATCTGATATCTGCCTAGAGGTGTCCAAAAGACTGGATGTGCCCATCCCTATGTCCATACAATTATGTTGTCGTTTGATTTCCTTCTCAAGTCTTTTGGATACCTATTGGCAGATATCAGATCCATGTTGACGCTTAAATGGGTTTTCTTCTTTGAAACGTCACTTTTTTAACATTAAGAGTACATATCTATAAAAAATTAAAAATAAAAGATGTCAGCCTTCAAAGTTCCCAAGCACACACCCTTCAAAAGTCCAAGCCGATGTGGGGTTAAAATGTGACTCTTTACAGAAAAACAGTCTTCTCCTCCCAGTTCTTATGCAAAAGGGGAAAGAACAGATCTTTTAATTATATCACAAAGAAAAGTAAAAGAGGGAGAAGTGAGTACCACCATCACATATGCCTCTATTGTCATAATATGGTACTTCTTTTGGAACAACATGAACAAATATATGTAATCAACAGGTAGCATTTTACAGCAGAGATGATTTAATTAACAGAGAGCGTGACAATCTACCAACTAAAAAATTTGTACATCACAGGAAATGCCTAATACAAGGATAACCAAAGGAAAAAACCCATAACTGTACACCCGTAAGTTAGAAACAAATAGATAACCATGCATTTACCAGACATTCTAAATTGATAGTTTGTCATGTGAATGATAAAAACAGAAAAATAAGTCAAAATCACTTCAGAAGAGCCTCTGTATCACAAAAGAATATTCTACAAATAATGTTTAAACTTCAAAAATGGAAAAACCAAAATTCAATCCTAAACAGAGGTCCAAGAAGCTAAGAACCAGTCTTCTTTTTCCAGAAACGCAAGATTATATTACACAAAAGAATTTAAGAATCAAATCAAATGTGTAACGGGGTAACAAGAGAATACCATTTTATGAAAGTATGAATAGCTAAGATTGCAAGGGAAATACTGTTTTATGAAAGTATAGCTAAGTTTTGAGTTTTTTCTCTGAGAGGCAAAAAAAAATTGATTTTCCAACCATCTTGATTCCTGACTTCCAAGAAACCATAAAAGTAGACAACCTTATCATATGTCATTCTCCTTGCTAATATTCCTAATAATCCAGATATCCACAAAATCCGAAATACAGGACAATTCAGGAATAAAACACGCATCCATCTATCTAAGTAGAACTAGTCTCTCCATTCACAAACATGTAGATGGCAATTCTTAAGAGGACAAATCCCTATACATGGCTTATGTCAATAAAACACACACAAGAATGTCCTTGGAGAGATTAACAAACCAAATTTCTGTGAAAAAAGTTAACCAAGGACACAAATAAACACTCTTTCATGGAATCAAATGTCCAACCGCCAATGAGGTAGGTGGGAACAGTAGAAAGTTTAATATTTAATCATGGTTTGGATAAATTAGATTGGAGACCACTAATGAATGCAAAAGCTATCTAGCTTAAAATTTGTCACAACCATATACTTAGGCAATCAGCCTACTATTGAGATTCTTTCTCACACCCATAACAATTTAGGAACCTGACTTTTAGATTTCTGGTCAAACAAAATACTGCAACCATCAAAATCAAGCTTTCAAACAATTTCAAAAATGACTAATACATTTCTCCTTTAATAAAAATATGTAGAAGGGATATCCATCTCAGTCAAATAATGAATGCTTGAACTTGGACAAGCATTGAGCAAAACTACAAAGGCAAACCCAAAAAACTCTACAAATGTACCTGACAACATCAATATAGACTGAGGTGCAGCATCAAACTCTAGATGGAATTTTCAGGATAGGATTTTGCAAATGAAAGGCCAATTTTAAATAATGGCTGTTGATACTCATGATAAATCTAAAATGTTTGTCAAATCAGCATAATTATCTTTTATTTTGCCAGCCAAAAACAATGTAATGTAGCAATATTTATATAAAGTAATTCTACTTAACGAAATCCAGTGAGTTCTGTATGCGCTTAAAGGTGGAATAACATTCTAGTAATTGTCGTTTCTGATTTTTATTCATTATTTGGTATACCCTTGGATCAGTTAAATTGGTTTAGCAAAAAGCTTTCTAAAATCATAATGACACTGACAAGTTTCATTGATTTTAGTCATTTGGCATAAAGCTAATTACAAAGATAGGTAAAAGTTTACAAGATTGGAATTTAAACAAATTATCCAAACTCACAGCAAGCTAATTATGTTCCAGTAAACAAGTATTCTTCAATTCAATTTCCAAAACCTATAAGATGTTCATAAAATGTTTATCTCTTATCACAAGGAATGTAATAGGTAGGAAAAAAATGTCCAAACAACAGTTCTAACACAAATATAACATAAAGTCTAGTTTATCCAATAATTAAAAATAAAATAAAAAGAATATTTTCTTACTCACCTCATCGTATCCTGTAAGCCATACTCTTGGAGTCTGGTAATATTTGTCATATCTGTAAGAACAAGTGCCAATGAATCAAAGATAAGTGTCTAAAACACCATTGTATAGCCAGTCTTCATTTTAAATTAGTATTTTCAGAAAAGGGACTTCACAAGCATGAGCTAAATACCTCTTAAAAGAGAAAACATAATCTAAGGGAAGACACGCAAGAAAAATCCTCTCTGGACAGATAGCCAGGTACATTAAAGTAGACACAACAACCCTTCCACTAGAAATTTAGAGGGACCAAAAATTTCCTTTTGAGCACCGAACCTTTCCCAAACATTTTTATCTAGGCTAATCGCTCAAAGAAAGCCACAAAATCACAGTTCAAACTTAAGTAAAAGACTCAGAAATTGAGTTCTTAAAAAAGGAGAGAGTACATGAAAGAAGTCTACCATAGCAAAACAGTCTAATGTAACCTAATTGCAATAATTAGCTACAACACATTTCTGTGTAAGGAAGGGGAGATGCAATATTGTTTTCAAATACAAAACTAATAAACATAAAAAATAATAAGCCATTATAAAGATGTATGCAGAAAGAATCCTTACGTAATGCTCACATCATATGTTCGTGTGCGAAGGATATTGTCATCATCTGGTTCATTAGCAATCATATATACAGGTTGTAATGTTGCCTGTCAAAAACAAATTATAGAAAACAGATCAGATAAAAACTTGCAAAAACAGTTAAAAATAGATAAACAGTTAGGAAAACTCCATGCCCAATACCATCACCATATATAAATGTTTTAAACCATGTCATACTAGATATCATACAACAGATTCCTTCCCAAATATCTCCTTATTGCATTTCTTCCATGTTGTCTCCATTTATGTTATGCTTTAATGGAACCATATATAGAAATATTAGAAAATTAAAAAAAAAAAGATATTCACCTATAAATTCCAAGGATGTACTTGCAATAATTAGTGGCTTCAATGTTGGAATAAATAAGCTTAAACATTTCCTAAGTTGCATAAATATTTATCCCTTACCCACAATTTTCAGTAGGCCCATTTCAAATAAATGAATGTGCAATCTATATGACAAAAGATTGTCTCCATGCATTGACAAATTTTACACCTGGATCTTATCATACTGTTGGCGTTTCAATTTGCGCCTCTAGTGTGTGGATTGGAAACGGACAGCTATACACAATTATGCTCTTCAAATTAGGAAGGGAAGCTCCCTCTTGCTGATTATGCGTAAAAAGAAAAAGTAAAAACTAAATTCCTATCTTTTTATCTCAGCTGAGAGCACAAGGTTATAAAACTCTTTGCATTGCAGCTGAGGTTTTCCCTAGTTTCGTAACTTCAACTACAACTAGGCCTAAACTTATAACGCTTCTATCTCCTCAAGTAAATTCAGAGCAAGAGGATTTAGAAGTAACGGGGAATGATTTTGGTAAACACAAAACTTAGACAAACTTGTCTCCAAAACACATCTGAAGGCTCATTGCTCTTTCAGATGTATGCTGAAATAAAGTTTATGAAAGCAAAACATCAAACGATAAACTTGATCTCAGAATTCCCTCAAAGACTCATTGTACTTTTGAGGTGTAGGTTGAAATAAAGATTATAAACACACAACATTAAACAATAAACTCACTTTCAAAATTCCCTCAAAGGCTCATTGCTCTTTTGAGGTGTAGATCGAAATAAAGATTATAAACAGAATATCACAAAAAAGATCTTGAGACTTTGGATCAAAGCAAGGGTGGGCATATGATTTATTTCCTCAAAACTTTCCAACAACAAATAAACATTTGCGACAGAAAATTGTATGAAGAAGACAAACATACAACATGTGCTCAACCAAAATACACTGGACAAAGTGAATAGATATCGACTTTAGCAAAGCTTGATGGCACTAAGGCTCAGCAATTTTGTATAGTAATAATGTTTAAAATACAATGAGCAAAGTTGCTCTTATTTATAGACAAACACAGGAGTAGGGAACCCTAAAGTCTCCTTGTGTTAATCAGTTCTTGCCAATCAGCAAGATTTATTCCTATGTCTAAACAAAGGTAACTAACAGTTAATTGGAAAAACTACCTCAGTTAACTGATTCTAAAACTAAAACTAACTCCAATTGTACAAGAAATATCTCCAAGGATGGACATGCATGAAAAGTGTACAGTCAATTAACTTGGAAAAGGCGTCAAATTAACTGCTGATCTAAATTCTATCCTTGGAGAATGTCACACGCCTCAACTGGCAGTTCATTGCTTGTCAGCAACTTGAGTTCTATTCCTGGATATATCTGCACGCTTCAACTGGTAGTTCACTAATTGGTAACTTTGGCGGCTCTATAACTGGAATGATGACCCTTGTTTCTTTTGCAACTTTATGCTTTTGACGCTTTTCTTGATTTTTCTCAATAGAAGAGTATTGCATGATGAAACCGTGAAGTTAGACTATGAACACTCTAGCTACGAGAAATGTTTCATGAACTCGCTGCACACCCAAAGTTCCAACTATATTCAACCCTCTAAACTGGCCTTAAAAGGCTATCAGATATACAAGGTATGAAACCATATGGAATT
>VDFB02368662.1:0-42921 GCA_007258455.2 Sequoia sempervirens | reverse complement strand
ATGTATCAATATAGATATACATACATATACATGTACATAGAGGCATATACTTATATACATGTAAATATATGCATACATTCGATATATTGTGATTGTATATGAATACTATTTTGATTATACTTGTCTAAATATTGAATGAATATTTACTTTGATTGCTTATGATATATATATGTAAATATATATTAACATTTATATATATATAAATATACATGATGGTATTTAAACATATATATATGTATATGATATATTATATATTTAGCATATTTTATGTTATTAGAAATCGACTATCATTTACCATGATAGAAGTCGATTTATAAAGCCCAATTATAGTTGTTTATGACAATGTTATTAGAGGCCAATAGAATATGCTTATGATTGTGTTTGGTGAAGCCAAGTTTCACTCAGGATGTCAGGCTTTATGAAAAAAATATTATGCATTAAGCTCGTAACATTATGTCAATACAAGACATAGACTTAGTCGATGCCATGGATAAGATTATCTTTGACTTGGTAAACTTAAACTGCCATGTTTTATACATCTGTTGATACATGAGGAATAGTCAATGACTTTGTCAAGGGAAGTTAATAGCTTAAATCGACTCACCCACAGTTTAAGTCGATGAATGCTTGGTGTTACAAATTGGTAATTGATTGATTCTAATTGCATGAAACCGCGCCAACATTGAAGAGGTAAGTGGAAGCTTCAACACCACCTCTGGAAACCCGTTTTCTATAGATGTCTATTGCTAGAGATAATTCAAATTATCCATGTGCATATTTGAATGAGTCTCCATTTGCTTTCAATTTAGCAAGTCGATCTGTAGATGCTTTGCTGAGTATGAGCTTGTTTGATCACCACCTTTTTGTTGAGTTTTATGTGTTGCTTTGCATGGATTTTGTTGTCCATTTTCATGCCTAAACTATAGGTTGAGAAGTTACCTTCAAGCTGTATAAATAGGGGTTCTTACTCATTTGAGAGGACGCATCATTAGCATTATTCTTGTAAGTCTTTATGTTGCATTATTTCCTACACTATTTTTATTTGTGTGTGAGAGTGAAAGAACTCTATTTTATTTGTGAGTTGCTACTTGAGAGAAGTAATCTATCGACTTGAGGGTTAGAGTTCATTGTGATGTTCTAGAGAAGTTGTTATCAAGCTTGTTGTTGTTGGAAAGGGTTGCATTGTCGTCAATTATTTGGATAAGCGATAACATGCATGAGGATCTTCATCTTTGTTATTTTACTTATGAACGATGTGTTCTACATATATGCTCGAATTGTCTTTTCCAAGTATGTTCATTTAGAGAAATTAGAATGTCTTTGAAAATGGAATTGAAGTTTTTATGTTGTTTCTATGATGTGCTTGTAAGTACTCCATAATAGGAGATTGGAATTTAAATCATAGGTATTATATACTAGATATGATTGAACATGAGTGGCACATGTGAGACACTTAGCTAAGTTATTGATTTAAATAGACTAGCTTATGTTTACTCCTAGGATTGTTTATCCAAATGGGAGGGATCTTGTTCACTTACTTGTTAAGTAGGTTTATTCCAAGTAGGTTAAAATGGTGATAGGTTATCTCTAGGATGATAGATTATCCATTGAAGGAAATACCTATGCATAGTTTAAGATGGCCTTAAGTCAAATTGGCCCTGAGTAGGGTATGTGATAGATGACCTTCCTCTAGATTATCGTTGAGAATACTTTGGCCAAAGTATTTGTGAGGACCTTTGGCTCCACTGTCAGTTCATTGTGATCCAGTATTACATGCTAGTTTGAGATTGTGGGATTACAAAGTTCTAGTTATGTAGGACACTGTAACACTATGCTCAGTTGGTTGTCATTATCGATTACTCTACCAATATCTTCGTCAAAGGGAAGGGCCATCTATCGAATGATAGATGTGTGGGGGACCACATTAAGAGTCTGAGGTTGGCAAAAAAGTGCTTGAGTGAAGCTTCTCCTCCATAGTAGGTGACAGAAGAACCAAGATTTGAAAGGAAGGATCCTAGACTGTCTTACAACTATTTGTTCCAAAGCTCATTGAGCTATGTATGTAAATGTATGCATTCTTTTATTGATGTAACTTATGAATTATTGTAATGAAATGGAATCCTTATTGTATTAGGTTACACATCATTGTTTGTATATTCTCAAACAAGAAAATAATTGTTTTTATTGCAATGGCTTGTTACATAGTTTATTTACTCGTAAGGTGAAAAATTAGGAATTTTTACTCCATTGAAGGGTTAGTATGTTACACCAACTACTGAGAAACCTCCAACTCCACACCCCCTTATGGAAAAATCAAATAAGTCCCCTTTTGGAAAAATTAGATAATTACATCAATTAAAAATTCTTAACTCCCTAGTACATGTTTGCACTACTCCCAGCTAGCCAGGCCTCCACTAACTTGCACAATTATTCACCCATCCCCAATTTAAAATTGTTAGTCAAACTCCTCTAATTAGGTGTCCCATTCTTTCTTTTAACATCATGGAAATTAAATATAAATTCAAACTTAATAACTCCCCAAAAATCCCATGCCCCATTTTTCTTCTTAACAATTTAATATTTAAAATTACAATTTTGGCATGCTTCCCAATGCAAATTACAAGCCAAAATTTTCCAATTATTCTAATCTAATTTTTTGGACATTTAAATCATTGAAATACTCCAAAATATTAATAAAAAAATCATTTACACCAAAATTGATTATAAAAATTTAATGATACAAGTTGGTTGGAAACCACATATGGACCCACATCAAACACCCATGATAGAAAGAAAAGTGACCCTGTCACTTCTCAAGAGGATAACCAAGATGATTAACCTTAACTTCTGACAACCAAGATGGGTCTTCAACAGGTCTTCTAGACCATTTTACCAAGTACTCAAAGTATTGCTTATGCCTTGTGCTCTTACTCACCCTGCTATCCAAAATTGCCTCTATTTTCTTTCTCATTTTTTCCTGCAATTGGATGTCTCTTCCATTCTTCATTCTTCCTCTCTTTCTCCCTCTTTTCACATAATCCAACTCCCACCAATCTACACTATAAAATTTTGGAAAATCATAAGTATCCATTTCCTCTACTATAGCAAATTCATAAAATTCATGCATTACCTCTTCCTCTGTCCCTGTTGCAATTAACTTGTTCCTCAACAATCTTGGTGCCACCTTTGTGTTCCTCTTTCTCCTTGCCTTCTGAAAGACAACATTTAGCTACAATCTCATTTTCCTTTGCACTCACATCAATGTTATTCAAACAAATAAGAGATTCATCTCTCTCATCCTACAATAAACTATCAATCACAAGATCTATATTTGCACCAATCTCTATTTTTTGCATACCTAATCTTAAGAATCATTTATATTAAAGGATAGCAATCAACTATAATAGATTTTAAAATACTCAACAATATTTTTGATGAGGGCGCAAACCCGAGACACAGAAAATAACCCACAAACAAGAGAATAATTTTATTATTCAGAAAATGGAACTTCTTACATGCAGAGGACCTCAAATCCCCAAGTTCTACAACACATGGAAGCTACAAAAAGCTACAGAATAACCCTTTCGCAATATGCGAGCTTGTCCCCAAAAGTTACCCAAAAATTAGAAAACCCGCCCATAAATAGAGCTCCTTATTTGTTTGGAGCCAAAACAACATTCAATTTGAGTTTAGGCGGTTTGGCACCGAAAATTTACAACATGAAGTTCAAATTTCAATAGAGCATTTGCAATGGTATCTTCTAGAAAGTGTGCCAACTTCGCGGGGTCATAACTTTTGATCCAGGCCTCCGATTCGCGAACCGTTTAAACCGTTGGAAAGGTCTTGAAGTCAAGAACGCACTCAAAATTTGCTACGCCAATTTTGGCAAGTTTCGGGGCCGATCCAGGAGCTCTAAGTGCCTCAAATCCCACTCGGAAGATTTTCAGGTGCAAATCTGGGAAACTAAAACTGCAATATCTTTCAACCCAAGAACCAAAATTAAAAACCGTAAATTGGGAATTTCATTATGACGAAAAGGGTATCCAAAAATGTAAAAACATCTAAAAACTGAGAAACTTGAAATTTAACTATTTTTGGGTGATGCAAGATTGCCCTTACACCACTGGATGCTCCTGCATCAATTTCTATTTAACCTATAACATTTCATTTCTTTTTTCTTTTTAAAGTAAAGTATTAGATATATATTTATTTAAACAGTATTTGTACTTGAATTTATTTTATCTCTTGCTATTTTTTATGTTTGTAGGTTTTTGATTTTGCAATGGAGACTAAGGAGGATAAAGATTATACCACTAGTTCGTATGTATTACCAAATTGTATAAATCAATCAAATCAAAATTTTGTGAAACTAATATATGTGAAATGAGAGTTATTTCTAAAAATATTATTTCACAAAGATGGATTATGTGAAAAAATTAAGTATTCTAGCTCTCTACTATCCTAAAGATGGATCACAAAGTGTGATCCAAAACGTTGATGCAAAAAATCCAACACAATTGAATCCAGAAATAATATTTCAACAATTATGGATTGTGGAAACTTGATATTATCAATAGACCTCATTTTCTCACCCACCTTTGACAATTAAAATGGACCTTTTAAGTAATATACACCTCAGTTAAATAAAACATGAAATCTCACCCTCAAAGGATTCAAGATTTAACTTACATTATTTATAAGACAATCACAATATGGTTGACAACATGACATTTAAAAAAAATGTATATGTATTACACTAGTATAATAATAAATTTTTATAATAAAAAAACATTAAAATTCCAAATGCATATAAGAAATGATGATATGTCTAGAAATGTATATATACAACAAAAAGAAACAATTTGTTATACAAAATCTTTTCTTCAATATCACTTCTTTATTTTAAGTAAAATTTAAAAGTGTTATTAAATATTTGATATACAAATATTTAAGATATTATCAACTAAGCAATGCATACAAAGGTTCTCTATAAAGTATAAATATTTATTTGAGACATGATATTTTATCATATCAATCAACAAATCAAAATGCTTCTAAATTAAATTCACACATTTTTAAATAATAATAATTTCAAAAACACCCAATTGATTAATATTTATACTTTACTAAAAAACTATAAATATTTTTTTCTATCACTATTTAATAACACTTATAAAATACTTTGACTATTTACTTTAATTAAATGTTATTGTTTTAAATATATATATATATATATATATATATATATATAAAAGAATACAAAATTAATATCACCATTTTATTAGGTTTATAAGATAGCTTTGACGTGTGTTATTTTATTTTTTATATAAAAAATAATTAGAAAAAAAAATATTTAGAGGGTTGAAATTTAATTAATTAGAAAGTTGAAAGTTTTTTATATAAATATAATAAAAAAAATTAAACTATTGTAATTTAATCTTGATGATTGATATTAAATTTAATTGTATATAAGTTTTTAGCATCATATAAAGTATTCTAGTAATTAAAAAAAAATAGCTATCTTTTTTATTTCTTAATCAATCATTTAAAAAAAAAATCTTATGTTTATAATTTTAAATATTGAACTTTTTTATCTGCTATTATAATGTACTTTTTTATTACAAAAAATCAACGTAGGAATTAAATACTTTAATCAATATTGACCTACCGATGCTTAAATGAAATGCTCAAATCATATATAATTAATTGTTGTAAAAATCAAAATTGGAATCAATTCAGTCAATACTACATACCCAATATAAAATAAAATTATAATTTTCTAGAAGTCTAACACATATTTAATATAAGCAATGATAAGTTTGACATTCTCTTTGTGGAAAAGATATATATTGTGGAAAATCTTATCAATAATAATAAAAAAATCATATGTAAAGATTCACATTGATTTTCTTTTTCTTTTCATTCATATGATCATGAGAATGACTATGATCATCCCTACAAAGTGTGTGTAAATCCTTTTGAGCAAATGCATTTTCTACATTTTCCACAATCAATGTAGTTCAAGAGTGGATTTGTTTGAGGTATTCTATCCCTATCTAACATTCTTGAATTTGTAAATTTTATTGCCAAGTTTTATAAAAGAATATTGCCATCAACATATAATGAATCTAATCTAAGGGTTCCTTTTTAGGTTATTCATCCCTATGTCTATTTTTTGTCATTGATAGTTAGCATTTCAATAAATGAGATGTAAGAGTGTGTAAAACTTTCAGTTTGTACTTCCAACATGTTTATACACAATACATTCTAGTAGGCGTGTACTTCCAACTTCTCTAGTGACATCAACCATTATAAACCTCCTATTTTCTTCAATTTATACGACATTCACAATCAAAATCTTTAAGAGAAATTAGAATTACAAAACTTGGAGTCAAATCCAACTCTTCACACTTCACTATACTTCACTATCCTTAGCTCTTGTAGGTTTTTCCATTAATATGGATACCACTAATGTCCTTTAGGACATTGCAATTGATAACATATATGGTATTTAATATTGTTATCTTTATAGTTTTGGGAGAATTATTTCATTTGATTACAATCCTCGTGAGTATTCTTCAAATGGAAAAGTAAAAGCAAAGACTCTCTCTTTGTACTAGCGGTCATCAAGATGTTTAACTCACTTTATTCTTTGTCTAAAGATAATAGTTTCCTCGACATGCCATCATAGATTTAAATCCTTGGCTAATATTGACCAGGTCTATTTATTTTGCACTTCACATTTTCATCTTGTATGTTATGGTTCTTTCCAACAATTTTGGCATTTTATTGTTGAACTTCAATGAGTTTTTTTTGTTATGGTAGTTTCATTTCTAGTAATATTGATAGATGAATTTCTAAAATAATTAGAACAATGTTGAGAGGAAACTAGAAATATATTTATTGTTAATAAACTAGGCCATGTTCATGTGGACTATTTTTTTTTTTTTACTATCATTAATAAAATGTTATGATTTTATGGAGTATATGCTCTTCATCATAATTTTTAAACTTATAATTTTTTAATTGTCATTATAATACATTAGATAGGATCTAATCAAGGACCATGCATATGTTACTAGTAACAATAAGGTGACATTTGGAAATAAGAAGAGCAATGCAGTCGTTATCCTTAATCATAATAAAAAAGATTAGGAGAAATTTTTGTACAACTTTATTTAAAATAATAGAAAGGTTTTATTTATATTTTTTATTGATATTTACATGTTTATATCTTTATTTTGACATTGTATATGTAAAATATCTTTTTCAAATGACTGGAAAATGTTTATATCTTTATGATTTGTTTACTTCAAGAATCAATATCCAAAAAATGTGTAGCTTCATTGATTAAGCTATTACATTTGCATTGCATATGCTTATTTTTATGTTAATGGCAATTATAAATTTATTTTGTGTTCATGGTAGTACCTTTTGTGGTCATTTTCATACCTTTCTTTCTCTTCTTCATCAAAATCATGCATTTCTATTTGATGCTTGCAATATATGATATGATGATTGACCCACTTTATGATGATCATACACTATGGAGCATTTTCATTCTAATAATTGGTTCATTTGTACTCCTTGTATCTCTATGCTTCATTCAAGAGTAAAGTACATATGGAAGTGAAAACTTGCACCTTAGAGCTATAAAATCCAAACATTATAGAGTAGTGAAATATAGAGGTGCTAGATAATACACCTGATATTATTATACTACAAAATTTTAGGACCCAAACTCCAATTTGGCATAAAATTCCATTTAGTGGAATCATTGCTTATTCTCATGATATTGTTGTCGTATCAATAAGAGGCATCAAGGTAATTATAGATTTCCTCCATATGCATTTAGATCCATGTATGTTCTTTTCCAACAAACTTGTTCCATTCCCTAGTTTGGTGTTTTTGTCTAAAATGTATGCAATTTATATTGAACCTACCAATGTGCTGCAATATCCTTGCTTTGATTATACATGCATGAATTCCTCCATGAAACATTTTGCATTAGAAGCTGAAATATATAATTTTGGTAACACGGTCATGAAATTGTTTATGTAGTCTTTAATGGAAATAATAGTGAAGAATCATCAATTTCTTGGAGATAATTTAAGCAGTTTGTAGGTAATCATCTCTATTATTAGAGATCCTACCACCAATATCACCAACATTTCCACTGATGAGCCTTCACAAGAATATTCATGCGAGCAACTAATACTAGTATTAATCTTGAAATATTTTCTTCATTTGCAACTAAATTTTGAAATCATATAACTTGTTGTAGAATGCAACTATTGATGAATTAAGTATTCCATGATTATTTTCATATTCCAAACCCTCCTTCAATTCTATCATTTATTCTTCTTTTTATACCAACAAAATTGCCTATATAATCCCTAAAGGATATTAGATTTCTATAGTCCATGATATTGATCAATGTTGTTTTTATATTAGATTATGTACTTGAGTTTTTTGAGTCATGCCCTTTTTTTCCATAAGATTCTTGAATGTTTCTTAATCCTATTTTCCATTTCCTATAGGCTTGGGGAAACAAATTAGTGAAATAAATTTATAATAAATTGGTGTGTCATATTTTATGTGTGCTAAATTATAGGTACATTTGGGTATTATGTAATCTAAAACCTTTACTCCCTTAAGTGGTTTTTTCCAAGGGTGTGTGTGAGGGCTTCCTTGAAGGGAAAAGTGATATTTGAATTTTTATTTTAGAGGGAAGTGAACACTCAATTTCCTATTTAAACCTAAGTAAAAGATCAATAACATTATCTAGATTCTATGAGATTATTCATCAAATAGATCAATCATCCTAGTTGTTTAGCATTGGAGATTGTAGGATGAAAAACCCTTAATCTCCATAGTCATCTAGTGGAAAAAATCCCCTATCCAATATTGAGCAATTCCGCCCAAGAATTTAATTTAAGATTCATTGATTTGTTGTTTAGGTAGCTCATTCAATGTATATTCATCTTAGCAAGGTGACTCTCTTGTAGCACCCAACGATTATAATTTTGAGGGGCTTTTGCATCACCCATTTTCTATGAATTTTTATGCTTCTAGTAATTTTTTTTATTATTCTAGCAAATTGAATTGACCATAAGTGTGATCTTTTGTTGTAATAAGATGAATACAAATTTATTGTAGAATTTTATCCATTTGCAAGGATTTATAATTCAATTATGCATATTCTATTAGGATTGTTATTTATTAGGATATACCTAATGTAAACTAATTTATAATCATTGGTATCCCATGGATCAAAATTAAATTGAAACATTAAACATCCCTAATTAGTGATATTACATATTCCATGATTATTTTTATGTTCCCAACCTCCTTCAACTATATTGTTTAGTCTTCTTTTTACATCAACAAAATTACCAATAATATCCCTTAAAGACATTAGATTTCCATAATCCATTATATTGATCAAATGGTGTTTATCGATTAGACAATATAAGAGTTTTTTGAATCAACATTTTTAATCACACTCCATGATCTATCATCAAGATGTTAGAGAGTTACAAAAGAAGTAAAATTGGCAATTATATTATAGTTTACCTACTTTTATATACCTAGACTTATATACTCATACATACATGTAAATATTTATTGTTCCTTAATGTGCTTGCGATTTTATATATTTCTTAATTGATCCTTCATTTGTGCCTCAAACTATGTGCAATCTCTCCCCCCTCTCTTTTTAGTTTTTCTTGGTTTGTAACTAACCAATTTTATCTCCTATAAATTTCTAACATCTTGATGATGGATCATGAAATGTGATCCAAAATGTTGATTGAAAAATCTCTTACATAGTGTAATCTAAAAACACCATTGAGTGATATAATCCCTATCAAGAAGCCTGTCACACCCACTTTATAAAATCAAGTTCAAAACCAATGACTTGTTCATTTCTTAGAAGATTCTAGTACTACATCATCATCAAATTTTATGGATTAGACTATGTAAGGGTTTTTTGAATCAATATTTTTAATCGCACTTCATGATATATCATCAAGATATTAGAGAGCTACAAGAGAGATAACATTTATAGTGATATTGTAGTTTATCTACTTTTTTATACCTAGACTTATATACTTATACATACACATATTTATTGTTCCTTAATGTGCTTGTGATTTTCTCTATTTTATTATTTCTTACTTGATCCTTCCTTTGTGCCTTAAACTATGTACAATATCTCCCCCCTCTCTATTTAGTTTTTCTTGGTTTGTAACTAATCAATTTTATCTCCTATAGATCTCTAGCATCTTGATGATGGATCATGAAATGTGATCCAAAATGTTGATTCAAAAATACCTTACATATAGTGTAATCTAGAAACACCATTGACTAATATACTCCCTATCAAGAAACCTGCCACACCCACTTTATAAAATTATGTTCAAAACCAATGGCTTTTTCATTTCTTAGAATCTGAGTCTAGTACTACATCATCATCTAATTTCATGGATTAGACTATGTAATGGTTTTTTGAATCAACATTTTTAATCACACTTCATGATCTATCATCAAGATGTTAGAGAGCTACAAGAGAAATAAAATTGGCAATTATATTGTAGTTTATCTACTTTTGTATACCTAGACTTATATACTCATACATACACATATTTATTGTTCATTAATGTACCTATATTTTTCTCTATTTTTATATTTCTTACTCAATCCTTCCTTTGTGCCTCAAACTATGTGCAATCTCTCCTCCCTCTCTATTTAGTTTTTCTTGGTTTGCAACTAACCAATTTTATGTCTCTTGTAGATCTCTAGCATCTTGATGATGGATCATGAAATGTGATCCAAAATGTTGATTCAAAAATCTCTTACATAGTGTAATATAGAAACACCATTGATTAATATAATCCCTATCAAGAAGCCTATCACACCCACTTCATAAAATCAAGTTCAAAACCAATGGATTGTTCATTTCTTAGAAGATTCCAGTACTACATCATCATCTAATATTTCTCACACATTTCCAACAAAAAAATTGAATTTCAATGTTGAAATCCTTATTACTAAGAATTCCTATTTAAATTTAGGTTTGTTGGATCAAATAATCCAAAATTTCCTTTGTCAATTCATCCTCCAAAACAACAACAAAATTAGTTGCAACAACATATACTATGATGTTATCCTTCCATTTATGGCTAGTACTAACTTATTCCCACATTTATTAGTAATAATGTTATATCTATTTTTTGTAGTATTGACATAAAAACTTAAAACACTAAAATTATCGATTTAAATGCTTGAATTAGTAGAAATGACTATTTTTAGAGAAATATGGCATGCATGTTGTTAACCATCAATGCTCCAGTTCCTCTATCAATAACCTAGGCACTCTTCTTTAAGATATTTTGCAAGAAAATAATTTAAAGAGTTGATATGACCACTTGAAAAGGCTTCAATCATACTACACAAGATTGTCTTATTATCTATATTTCAATTTTGTTTCTCGATAAATGTACCTTGAAAGCACATATCTATAGCATTTTCCATCATGAAGATTTAATACAAGACAATGTTTTATGTTTTCAAACTAAATAATTTCCATAATTAAATGTTATAATGTCTTGTTTCAATGTATTCATGTTTTTGATTAATAGGGAAAAAAGGTTTTGGAGGAACCTAAAATCCTTACAAATAAAATGCTACAATAATATTAAACCACAGACAAACAACCTACCAACATTGAGCTAAAAGCAAAAGGACAACCACATGAAACTAACTATTTCATATTTTTTAGATTATCTGTCAATGTATTCATGTTTATCACTATCACTACAATAAAAATACAAACCAAAACACATGGTAGATACTAGCCACTACGTGGTAATTATTATTTCAAGTGAAGAAAGTGTTTATAATACTATTATTAATTAGGACTTGAATTATATAAACAAACCTATTCCAATGAAATAAGATTGAACGTTGGGACATAATTATCAATATTATCATAAAGATAATTATAATAACATTATTATTTTATTAAGAGTGCATATAGTTGGTGATTTTTTATTTTATTCATATTTCATCAAGTTATATTTGAAACCTTTTAAAATTATTTATAAGAAACTTGGATACAAAAAGTGGCTTTAATCAATAAATTTCATAACTTCTAGTGTAGTCTAGTTAATCTTCATGACTAGTTGTCTCAAAATTGGAAGTCCATGGTGAAAGGGGAGTTTTCTATTTGTCCTTATGCAAAGGGATGTTTCTTGGTAATGTGGAAGTCTCGTGTAGGCATGGTACTTTTCTTAAAGGAAATTCTTTATTTTGGGACAAGGCATATCTGGGAATAACATAATGGTTCCTAGACTTCAATCCCTCGTTTGTATCCCTCCCTGATTGTCTTACCTTGGTTAGGTTTCCTAACCTAACCTTACAATTTTGGTTCGAGGAATGTCTCTCTACCATTAGGAAGTTTTGGATAATATTATTTTACCCTAGATCTTGATTAGATGTTTACTCATTTTACCTTTGCTAGAATTTTAGAAGGGATTGATTTTAAAAAGAAGTTACTAGAAGAATTATATTTAAAAGTGGGTAATATCACATTAAATCAATAGATAGATTGCGAAGGTATTTCCTTCAAATGAAAATCATGCTTTGCTACTAGTTATTCAACTACAAATTGCCCCAAGTTTTCTCATTTAACTCTTCAAAAAAGGTAGGTTACCTAGTGGGTTAGAGTTGAACATCATCATCAAGTGATTTGGTGAGGAGGATGCTTGTAGTGAGGCCTTTTATAAATTCTCATCTTCTATAAAAAATTTTTGGTGATAACCCCTTCACTAAATCTTCTAACTCTCCTAGGGTTCCTCCTAATTTGGTCAATGACCTACCTATTAAAAATCTTTAACCCCCTCTCATGGATCAAAATATTTTGGGGTGAGGATATACTTGCTTCTATTCTTCAATAACGTGCCTCCTATAGGAAATTTTGGTGATTCTTTTCCAAAAAAAAAGGGTGTGTTCTCCAACTAGCTTGTTGTTCGAGATACGTTATGACTATTCAAGTCAACCCATATTAGCAAAAAAATCTATAACCCCTTCTTGTGGATTGATACATTATGAGGAATGGAATACAATGAAAATAATGGGGAATGGTTCAACTTAAAATGGCAAAAGGGAGCATAGGATGATCCTATGCTCTTATTATAAAAATGGTTATCAAGAATTTTGGGCATCTGGTAAATTGACTACCAACAATTCACCATAGGAAAATTCATCGACATGACAAATTCACCTCAACTAAAATTCACCACCAGTAATTCACCGCCACGAAAATTAATCACAAACTTTTAATGCAATAAATTTTCCATAACGATGAATTGTTGGGGTGAATTTTAATTTATTTCTCTTACAAATTTTTGAACAATACTTATCATTTTATTGGATTAAGTGAACCCATCACCCATCTAAATCTAAGTCTTTACTTTTTTTATATGGCCTCTAAATACCTAACACAAATTAATAAAAAAAAATCTATTAAAAATAATAACTTTACTCTATATTATAATCAAAGAATATACCATTTAATTAACTATGATTATAAATCATACGAGAAATCTTTAATTTTTTTTGGTATGATCTCTAAATACCTAACACAAATTAATTAAAAAAAATCCTAATAAAAACAAAAAGAATATACCATTCAGCTTTGGAGACGTTAGTTTTGGATGCCAAACAAAAATATAGTGAATAACATTATCTTCGTTTAGATTCCCTTGCACGCTGCTCACATTTTTGCAAGTTTAAATTTATTCCATCATCAAATTTAAAAAGTTCCAAAGAAACATGTTTCATGTTTTGGTCCATTTTAAGATAATATTTTTTAATGTGAGGAAAAAGCATGTTTATTGAAGGTCCACTTTTCATCATGATAGGTACAAATTAGCTAACTTTTGTTATAACTCATTATATCAAATTAAAATATATATAATATTTTTAAAATTTTGGGATTAATTTAAGGATGTTTTCTTATTTTTAAATAGTAATAAAATAAAATAATTAATTTAAATATATGAATTAAATTTAGATAAACATTCGTTTATCAATAAAAAATGATATTATAAAATTATTTTAAAAAATATGTAAATAATCAAAGTAAACTAATTTTTAAAATATTTTAGAAGTGAGGATCTTGGTTCGATTGGCTAAAGCATCTTGGTCCAGTCTCCCCTCGTCTCATGGTACCAGAGGATATGTCGCACCAATGTCAACCTAATTCTTACAATTTAAAAATAAATTATAGTACCATAAGGACGAGGGGGAGACTAGACCTCTTGCTTGCAACAAGATACTGTGGCCAATCGAACTGAACCCCGCCCCATTTTAATTCCTTATTACCTTCATATTTATTTGTTATCTTTTTATGAAAGATTTTATGTTAAAACTAGATTATTTTCCAATTCCACATAGACCTGTCAACCCAAAGAAAAAGAAAAAAAGAAAAAAATCATCATTATTCAACTAAAAAAACTTCCAAACAAAAATAAAGTGTAAGCAGGAAAATTGGCCACATAGGTATTATTAAAAGAGAAGAATTTTAGTTCATGTCATTCATGTGGACGCTAGGAATCCAAAGCAAACAAGTAGACTTAAAAGTCATGCTTGCACCTCCACTAAAGGACAAGGTAAGTTCACATGAATCGCATATTTAGTCAACATGTGGGGGGTTATGTACTAAAATCTACGGACAAATAATATTTTTATAATATTCAATGTTGGTCATGCCTTAATGTGTATGATTATAACCTAAAAAGTTAATGGGAAGGGAAGGTTTATAATTAAAGCTTGAACTTTGCGCCTATGGAAGTCCACATAGGAAAATGCTCATGTGGATATTATTATTTGGGGCATTTTAAATTATATATATCAAAGTTGTCATGGTTATTTAAGATTTATAAAAGATCAAAGTAGAATTAATAAGGAATATTACAATAGGGTATAATTGGGACATTAAAAATAATTATAGGAACAACAATAATAACAAAATATGATGTTTGGGGTAACTTAGTTCGTATGGTTGGTATGGTTGTGTCAAGGTTTTGGGTTCTTCCCATGTAGGTTCAAGGTTCAACTCATGCAGGCTAGTTGAACCAGGTGGCAACCTTGTGTGAGCTAAGGTTGTTACCTCTAGGGGACGAGTTGTTGGTGATAACAATGTCGGGCTTCTATTTCCAGCCCCAATTTCTTTGTATTAAAGAATAAATTAAATGAATAGCTTATCGGCTATTTAATTTATTGAGATATCGATTGGTGAAGAGGCGCTTCACCTTGAATGCTAATTAATATTTAATTATTTGTTGAGGCCGACATTATCTCTTCTGCCACCTCTATGGAGTCACATCGATTCATATTGAAGGCTGACATGATGCTTTTGAAGGGACACAATCTCGCCCTCTTGTATATATGCGAGTTGCTCATTGTTCTTCATTCATGATATTCATTCATTTGAGTTCTAGAGTCAAGTGTGAATTCATTAAAGAGCAGATCGAAGTTGTTCAAGAGGTCGAGTTTATTATCAAGGGGTTTGATATTATACATTGAGTTTGCATCTAGTGAGGTGTTGCTATTTTGGCCTAGTGTTGTTGGCCTCATTGTAAAGAGAATTGTTGTTTATCATTCAATATATAAGTGATATATTGTTGTTGGGTTTTTCTCCCTCAAGTTGGAGGGTTTTCCCAAGATATATGTTGTGTCTACTTGTTTGAATTTAAAATTAAAATCTGCTTTTCATATCTGATCATAAAACTAACATGGTATCAGAGTGGGTTTAAGAAAGATCGTGATCAGATTTACATAAGCAGCATTATCTTCCATTATTGTTATCATCTTCTTGTGTCTATCTTATCTTCGAAAATGGTATATGGGCTCAAGATTGAAGATAGACTTGAAGGTGCTTCCAATTTCACCTTTTGGAAGTTTCGAGTGTTGCTTGCATTGGAAGGAAATGAGATTGTTGAGTTCATGGAGAGCGAAGTCCCTGAACCTTCCTATGAAAATGAGAAGTCACAATGGAAGAAGAATGGCACTAAGGCAAAGAAGATCTTGGTTGATTCCGTAAAGGACCACCTTGTGCCGATTATCTCTAAGTTGAAGATAGCAAGAGAAATGTTCAATACCTTGGAGGAAATGTATGAAATCAATAATACAAGTAGAGCTCTTGCATTGAGGCAACAACTTCATCATGTCAAGATGGCAAAAGGAAATTTTGTCATCTCATTCTTCATGAAGATTACTGAGTTGAGAGATCAACTCTCTACCATTGGGCATATGGTTGATGATAAGGATTTGGTTATGTTGGTGCTTAATGGTCTTCCTCAATCTTGGAGCCATTTATCTAAGGTATTAGTGGGAGATCAAAGCTACCTAAGTTTGATCACTTAAGGGAAGATTGCATTCAAGAAGAATCAAGATTAACAACAAGAGGCAATGAGAACAGTTCTACTAATGAAGAGATTCATGTACTTGCCGCTCAATCTTCTAAGAAGAAAGGAAGAGAAGGGAAGAAAGGAAACTTCAAGAGGAACAAAGATAGAAGATCAGATAGTGCTCATGCATCTAAGAAGAAGAAGGATCTTTCTCACATTTAGTGCTTCAGATGTGACAAGTTTGGTCACTATGCAAAAGATTGTCCAACTAGACCTAAACAACATGCTTCAATTGTGGATGTGGGCAAGATCTCTCCTCAGAAGGAGTCAAGTGGATTTCTTTTCTATTTTTCCTTATCAAGCAATGTTTTAACAGATAGCAACACGTGATTGATTGATAGTGATGCCTCTCATCACATTATTGGATTTAGAGAATATCTTTCAAAATTGGTGGAGAGAGATACAAGTGTTCAAGTCATAATTGGAGATGATGCATGCTATTCGGTGAAAGGTTTTGGAACCTCCTCTCTTCACTTAGATTCTGACATCTCTTTTCAGTTGAGTGATGTACTATTCATACTAGGCATCAAGAGGAACCTTGTCTCTATTTCAGAACAAGGGATATCAAGTTGCATTCTCCAAAGGAAAAGTTATTGCATGGATGAAGAACTCTAGCATCAAGCAACCCAAGTGATTAGTGTTCGGCAAGAATGTCTCTACAGAATTTGCAGTCGTCCACTACAGGCTTTGTTGCATGATTCATCAATTTTGTGTGAGCTTTGGCATAAAATATTTGCTCACCTTCACTTTAGAGCACTTCCAACCATAGAGAAGATGGTCACTAGCATTCCTAAACTCAGTCAGGAGCATGAAGGTACTTGTTGAGGATGTGCTTTGGGTAAGAATACTAAAGGAAATTTTCATAGTACTGAAAGTACATCTAAATGCATTCTAGATCTTGTTCGTTTTGATTTGTGTGGTCCAATGTCTATTGCTTCTTTGAGTGGTTTCTTGTATTATGTAATTTTCATTGATGACTACTCTAGAAAGACTTGGATTTATTTCTTAAAGACTAAAGAATATGAGGAAGTACTTGAGAAATTCAAGGAATTTAAGGCTCAAGTAGAGAACTTGTCCGGGAAGAGGATCAAAGTTCTGAGATCAGAAAATGAAGGAGAATACATCTCTAGAGGCTTCCATAACTTTTGTATCGAGGCTAGGATTAAGAGGGAGTTTTGTGTCCCTTACAATCCACAACAAAACGATGATGCAAAAAGGAATAACATATCCATTATAGAAGCAGCTAAAGCCATGATCCATGATTGATGTCTACAAACCTTCCTTTGGGCTGAGGCATCTAGGACAACTGTATATGTTCAGAATCAGAGCCCTCATCATATCTTGGAGAACATGACTCCTGGAGAAGCTTTCACAGGTGTGAAGCCTGAAGTCAACCATTTGAGAATCTTTGGTTGTCCTATGTATGTTCATGTGCCTAAAGATAAAAGGACTAAGTTGGAACCATCTAGCAAGAAGGGAATATTTGTGGGCTATAGTGAATCTTCAAAAGCCTATAGGATTTACATTCTAGGTTAGAAACTGATAGAGATTCGTAGGGATGTTACATTTAAAGAGGGTGTTGCATTTAATAGATCTAAGGGAAATCAGATGGAGATAGACAATGAAGATCAAGAGTCTCCTTAGGAAATGAAATTTGACCATACTCCTAAGATTCAGAGGGAGTCTCTTGAACCAAAAGAAGATTGTGATCTAGTTGAGCCTTTGGAACCTACTGATAGGCCTAGAGACATTATCATTGGTCGAAAGAGACCTCTATGGGCTAGGAAAACAATGTAGGAGGCATAAAAGTTTGCAGTCCCTAGAGGAACATTCAGAGAAAGCAAAAGACCTTAGAAGTTTTCAAGCTATGTTGCATTGATGAGTCAAATGATTGAATTTGAGCCTTCTAGTGTTGAGGAAGCTTCAAGTCAACAAGTATGGAGATATGCTATGGATGAAGAATATCAATCCATCCTTAAGAATGATGTTTGAGATATCTAGTACCTAAACCAGGAGGGAAATATGTGGTATCTTCTAAGTTGCTTTTCAAGATCAAGCATGCGGCTAATGGAAGCATTGAGAAGTACAATGCTAGATTTGTGGATAGGGTGTTCTCTTAGAAAGATGGAATAGACTATGAGGAAACATTTTCTCCAGTTGCTCGTTATACCTCCATCAAGACCATCATTGATATTGTAGCAGCTAAAAGATGGAAGTTACATCAGATGGATGTGAAGACTACATTTCTAAATGGTGTAATTGAAGAAGAGGTATACATTGAGCAACATGATGGATTTGAGGTTCATGGGAAGGAGTCTCATGTTTGCAGATTGAAGAAGGCTTTATATGGCCTTAAGCAGGCTTCTCGCACATGGTATGAGAGAATTGATAGATACCTAATGAGCTTGGGCTTCTCCAAGAATGATGTTGATTCAAACCCAAGTATTTCAAGGTAATTAATGGTGAGGCTTTGATCTTGGTTCTCTATGTTGATGATCTATTTCTTACTGGAGAATAACACCTCATTATCAAATGCAAGAAGGAGTTGGCTTCTAAATTTGAAATGAAGGATCTTAAGTACATGCATTAGTTCCTTGGTTTAGAAGTATGGTAGAGGCCTAATGAGATCATTCTGAGTCAAGGGAAGTATTCAATAGACATCTTGAAGAGATTTGGTATGATGGATTGCAAATCCATGTCTACACCTATGGAAACCAATTTTTAGAAGCTAGTTCAGATTTGGTGGATCCTACTATGTACAAACAGTTAATTGGGTCGTTGATGTATCTAGTCAATACTAGCGAGATATTTGCTATGCAGTGAGTGCACTTAGTCAGTTCATGTGTGAACCAAGGCAAATACATCTAGTTGTAGAAAAACATATCATGAGATACTTGTGTGGCACAGTTGGGTATGGCTTGAGATGTTCTTCTGGTGTGGACTTGAAGCTACATGGATATTCTAATTCTGATTGGGCAGGGTGTGTTACTGATCGGAAGAGAACCTCTGGATGTTGTTTCAGTTTGGGGTCTGCAATGATCTCCTGGTGTAGCAGGAAGCCGTCTTTAGTGGCATTGAGCACCGTAGAGGCCGAGTACATTCCAGCTTGTGTGGCAACTTGAGATGTAGTGTGGCTTCGGAAGCTCCTTGTAGGATTGTTTGGGAAATCATTGGAGGTAATTTTCATTCATTGTGATAATCAAAGTTGTGTGAAACTTTCTATGAATCTAATGTTTCATGATGGAACCAAACATGTTGAGATCAAATATCACTATATCTGAGATATGGTATTAAGGAAAGTTGTCCAATTGAAGTATATTAGCATTGATGAGCAAACAACTCACATTTTCACCAAGCCTCTCTCTAGAGTAAAGTTTGTGTACTTTCGAGAAAAGCTTGGAATTGTGGAGAATGAAGCCCTAGCTGAGAGGGAGAATCAACTTCAATGATCTTTTATGATTTTCTCTAATGCATTTTTCTCTGTGAGAGAAATTTGAGGTGTAAGCCCTTGTCTAATGCATTTTTCTCTATGAGAGAAATTTGAGGTGTAAGCCCTTGTTTAATGCATCTTTTTCTGTGAGAGAAATTTGAGGTGAAAGCCCTTGTTTCCATCCTCTAGGAGTAGCCATGGTGGATGTCATGTTGAGTGACTCCATGACAACATCATGTTGAGAGAGTTCGTGATGATTTTATTGTACTTGTGTTTATTCACCCTATGGGAGTAGCCATGGTGGATGTCATGATGAGATGAAGACATCACATTGAGTGATTTTGTGGTGGGAACTTGTGCACATATGCTTTACCATACATGGGAGTAGCCATGATGGTTAATATCGCATTGAGTGAATCCATGATGAGATCCTTTTACATATGGGTGTAGCCATTATGGATGACATTGGATAACTTGAAGTATTCCTCCCTAGTTGAGAGGGAGTGTTGATGATAGCAGTGTTAAGCTTCTACTTACAACCCCAATTTCTTTGTATTAAAGAATAAATTAAATGAATAGCCTATCGACTATTTAATTTATTGAGATATCGATTGGTGAAGAGGTGATTCACCTTGAATGCTAATTAATATTTAATTATTTGTTGAGGCCAACATTATCTCTTCCACCACCTCTATGGAGTCACATCAGTTCATATTGAAGGCCAACATGATGCTTTTGAAGGGACACAATCTCTCCCTCATCTATATGTGAGTTGCTCATTGTTCTTCATTCATGATATTCATTCATTTGAGTTCTAGAGTCAAGTGTGAATTCATTAAAGAGAAGATCGAAGTTGTTCAAGAGGTTGAGTTTATTATCAATGAGTTCGATATTATACATTGAGTTTGCATCTAGTGAGGTGCTACTATTTCGGCCTAGTGTTCTTGGACTCATTGTAAAGAAAATTGTTGTTTATCATTCAATATATAAGTGATATAGTGTTGCTAGGTTTTTCTCCCTCAAGTTGGAGGGTTTTCCCAGGATATATGTTGTGTCTACTTGTTTGAATTTAAAATTAAAATATGCTTTTCATATCTGATCATAAAACTAACACTAGTCTCACCTCAACTCACCCTTTCATACCCCAACTTGGCATAAAAGTAAGCCTGAAGTAAGATGTGGTTGGAATTACCGTGTTGAGTCACAATTATACTAAGTGCAATGGGGATACCCCTAGATTACCAAAAATAAACAAAACAAAACACAATGTTTGTTTCACAAATAATAAAGATGTTATATGTAGATTTATTATAAACTCATGTTAATGATTTAATTGTGGAGATGAAAAATGGTAGGTTTGATAAGTAGAAAGTTTCATTGATTGATTTTTGAAAATAGAATTGTAATAGGTTTTTCTATGGTAACGTAAGCTTGGCAGGGGTGATATTTTTATCTTATCTAATAATCTTGTTATTTATCAAAGGGGGTAACCTTTTGTTAGATCTGAAGACTGGAAATGGCATTGAATGTGAAGTGGACATTGTTGATATTTCATTGGCTAGCTTGTAGGGTTGTAGGAAGCTTGTCGTGGAGGGAGATTCAATGAATATTGTCAATTGTTCAAAGAAAGAGTATTATTTGAATTGGAAGCTTAATTGTCTTTTGGAGGAAGTAGTAGAATGTTATTGAGAATTTGAAGCTACATCATTTTCTCATTGATATCATGAGCATAATAAGATACCATACTTGTGAACTAATAAAGTATTGACTTGACTCCCTTCTAACAATAGAAAGCTAAAATATAGTGGATTGGGATGGGCTAGAGGATTTAATTTAAGATCAAAATTCATTGTGATTAGTAAACCTTCCAACACTTTCCTATTATAATGAAAATTCTTGTTTATGTTGATGTGATGTGTTGGTAATTATGTGATGGTGATTATTTCATTTAGCTTGACATTTGTGAAGATTTTTTATGGGAAATGTCCTCTCAGTTTTTTATATGACATCATTGAGGTTGTTTGTTAGCCTTGTTTTGTGCTTGCAACTCAATGATTTCCAATAGTGTTTTGGTGTCTAAATTTTTAGGTGGTTGACAATAGTTTTTTATGGGAGGAGGTCAAAGAATCCCAAGGATCCTTGGTGTTGGGTTGTGCAAGAAAATACCATTTAAGGGAGACCCCTATGTGCCTAAATTTCATCCTCCTAAACCTAGTAAAAAACATTCTTGGAGAATATGGATTAGCAAATCTTGGCTCCCTATATCTTATTAGAAGAAATTTACAGGTGAATTGAATTGCTCCACCCCATTCATGAAAATACAAGGATATCATATGATGATCTAATGAGGGTGGTATATGGTTTAGACCAATTTGTGAGTATAATCTACAAAGGAGATAGGGGAAAAGCATGTGTAATTGGTGGCGATGAAGTCTAAGTAATAGGATATCAACTTGGACCTAATAAATATCATTATATGTTGCCATGATATTTAAATTATTGAACATCTTTTCATTTCTCATTGTCATGAAATAAATTGCACAATAGAAGAATATGATAAGAAATATGCTACAAAAACTTGATTAACTAAGAATAACAAGCCACTGTGAGGAGGAAAACCTCCAAATATCTCTAATGAGAACAAAATTTGCAATATTATGATGATGAAATAAGACTCACTACCTCCTATATATACCTTATTTATGCCTAGGAGACTTAAAATAAAATGTTTGAGGACTGATAATGGCAGTGAATTTTTCTCTAATGATTTTTATAGATTCTGTAAAGATTGTGGTATTCATAGTCAGAAGACAACTTTGTATTCTCTACAACAAAATGGAGTTGCAAAAAGAATGAACATGACACTGATGGAGAAGGCTAGGAGTATGTTGAGTGGTGTTGGCCTAGAACAAAGGTTTTGGGCTAAAGCTGTTGCCACTGCTTATTACTTGATTAATAGGTCTCCTACATCAACTCTTATTGATTAAATGCCTATAGAGGCATGGTTGGGTTGCAATCCTTCATTAATACATCTTAGAGTTTTTGGTTGCTAGGCATATGCACATGTGCCAAAGGAGAAGCGAACAAAGTTGGAGAACAAGGCTGTGAAATGTATCTTCATTGGATAGTTATGGTGTGAAAGGATACAAGATTTGGGATCCTGTTGCAAAAAAGGTAATATATAGTAGAAGTGTTATTTTTAGAGAAACTAAGCTTGCTTCTATTACATTGCAATTAGAACAAAGTAAATAGGAAGATGTGATTCAATTTCCTTCTACACCTAAGAAAGTTGAATCAAGGCCCATGGATAGACAAGAAGTTGAGGAGAGCTCATCTAGCTTTGGATCTTCAGAAGAGGAGGAAGAACCTGCAACTCAACTTTTTCATAGGTCTACAAGGCATAGACAACCACTTGAAAGGTATACACCTGATGATTGGAGATGTATTTTTGCTTTGAATACTAACATGGATGAACCCAAATTTGTAGAAGAGGCATTAGGTATGAATGATGTAGAATCCTAGAAGATTGCTATGGGCTGTGTGCAAGAAGTTGAGTCCACTTTTTGGCCAAAAAGTGGAAGTGTTTTCCTTGATTTCCAGAATTTGTCACATTTGACCTTAAAATTTGAAGCACTTAGAGATGAAATCTTAAAAAAAGTCACTAATCATAAAATGTAGTACTCAAAGTCTAGTTTGCAAATATGTAATTTATTTCAATACCCATATGGTGCAAATTGAGTTTCAATAGGCGTTTCTAAAACCACTGTTTAAAAGTCATTTTTTTTACCATACCAAGCACATGTACAACATCCCTATTTTGACCTAAATTATCATATTTTTCTATATCCTTTTGGGAAAATATTTGTGACTCATTGAAGCACGTTTTCAATATTTTTTTATAATTTTTTATTGAATTTTTTTTTTTGTTAAATTTTTATTAGCCATATTTGTCATTTTGAAAAATCGTGTACGACATGCATAAGATGACCTAAACTTATCATTTTTTGAGTTCTTTTTAAATTGAAAAAAAATGTTTGAAGTGCATTTTGGTGCAATTCATTTTACAAAAAAATATTTTAATAAAAAGTTATTAAAATACTAGAAAACCCTAATAATTCAAGTTTATGGACCAGTTTCATTAGAAATTAATTGAGAAATAGAAAAAATAATCAAATTGTAAAAAAAAATTACATATTTGGAATCCACACTGTTCATCTATAATGGATTTTAATTTCGTAATATTTTTTGGCAAAATAGGTCTTCAAACATATGTCCAAAGCCACTATTCTCTTGTGACATTATCATGACCTTCAAGTTGTAGGTCAAACTAGGTCCAATTTTGAAAAATCGTGTACGACATGCATAAGATGACCTAAACTTATCATTTTTTGAGTTCTTTTTAAATTGAAAAAAAATGTTTGAAGTGCATTTTGGTGCAATTCATTTTACAAAAAAATATTTTAATAAAAAGTTATTAAAATACTAGAAAACCCTAATAATTCAAGTTTATGGACCAGTTTCATTAGAAATTAATTGAGAAATAGAAAAAATAATCAAATTGTAAAAAAAAATTACATATTTGGAATCCACACTGTTCATCTATAATGGATTTTAATTTCGTAATATTTTTTGGCAAAATAGGTCTTCAAACATATGTCCAAAGCCACTATTCTCTTGTGACATTATCATGACCTTCAAGTTGTAGGTCAAACTAGGTCCAAAGCTTAGGTTTGGGTCCCCAAGCCATTTTCCAAACCAAAAAACAAGCCAAAAACTTGACCAAAAATTCATATTTTAAAAAATGAGATCTTGTTTTAATTTCATTAACAAACAATTTTTTTTATGGTTCTATGAAATGGGATCCTGATTTGAAAATTGCTAAAAATGGAAAGTTTTCAATTTGGGATCCCGTTTTGAAAACTTTCCAAAAATGGAAAATTTAAAATTGAAACTTTCCAAAATGGAAAGTTTTAAAATGGAATCCCGTTTAAAACTTGTCATTTTGGAAAAATTTGTTTGCAAAATTTCAAAATGGGATCTCGTTTAAATTTTTTCCAAAATGATTTTTTTTTTTTCAGAACGGGATCCCGTTTTTTAAATTTAGGCTCAGGATCCCAGTTTTTGCAAGCCGATTTCATTTTTTTCCCTAAGGAAAAAACTTCCACATTTTGTGGACTCATCTTCTTGCATTTACCCTATGGATGAAGAAATAGCATCTTTGAAAAAAAATGATACACGGGATCTTGGACCATTGCCTAAAGGACAGACACCTGTTGGTTGCAAATGGGTGTTCAAGAAAAAGATTGGTTCAAATGGAGGTATTGAGAAGTACAAAGCAAGGCTGGTTGCAAAAGGTTACTCTCAATTTGAGGGTGTTGATTATGGTGAGATATTTTCTCTTGTTGCAAAAATGGCATCCATTAGATTTTTGCTTTCTATTGCTACTACTTATGATTTAGGGGTTGAGAAAATGGATGTGAAAATTGCTTTCCTTCATGGTGACTTGGAGGAGGATATTTATATGACACAACCAGAGCACTATGTGGTGAAAGGTAATTTAGTAAGTTGGTTTGTGAATTAAAATAGAGTCCTAGGTTGTGGTACCAAAAATTTGATACATATGTGTTGAGTTTGAGATTTGAGCATTCTAAATCATATCATTGTGTTTATTATAGAACTGATGGTGATTATTTCCTGTTTATTGAGTTATACATTGATGAATGTTATTTATTGGCAAAAGGGAAAGGTATGATTTCAAGATTGAATTATCAACTTGCTGCTAAATTTGAAATGAAAGGTCTTGGTGCAACTAGACACATTCTTGGTATGGAAATTAAAAGAGATAGAGTGAACATAAAGCTATGGCTTGGCCAAAGTAAGTATGCCAATTCAATTTTACAGAGATTTAACATGCAGGATTGTAGACCATTTTGTGTTCCCCTTTCTATTGGAACAAAGTCATCTATTTCAGATTGTCCAACATCTCCATCAGAGATGGAAGACATAAGCAGAGTGCCTTACCAGAGTGCAGTTGGAAGTTTGATGTATGCTATGTTTTGTACTAGACCAAAAATTTCCCAAGCAATGAGAGTTCTTCTTAGATATATGTCTAATCCTGGTAGAGTTCATTAGGATGTAGTTAAAATATTCTTTAGATATTTCTATGGTACCTCAGATTATTCCTTGTGTTATCATAGTAATGTGACTGACGATGAGATTTCCCTTGATATTCATGGTTATGTGGATTCAGACTGGGCAGGTGGTATTGATAGCATATGATCCACCAGTGCTTATGTGTACTTTATTTGGTGGTGCAATCAATTGGATGAGTAAGAGATAGGTTGTGATTGCTTTGTCCACTACTGAAGCAAAGTATATGGTAGCTATTCATGCTTGTAAATAATCCATTTGGTTTAATAGAATGTGTTCAGATATTGGAATAAAACAAGGTGTAGTGACAATTTATTGCGATAGTTAGAGTGTGATATGTCTAGCCAAGAACCTGACATTTCATGTCAAGACCAAGCACATTGATGTACACTATCATTTCATTTGAGATATGGTTAAAGATGATAGGGTGAAGTCGGTTAAGGTAGAGACTTTAATGAATGTTGTTGATTCTTTAACTAAGCATGTGAGCACAAAGAAGTTTAGATGGTGTTCAGAGATTATGGGCCTTTCGGCCCCTAGCAATTAAGAGACAATGTTTATTCCCTCCCTTTTCTCTTGCAAGGTGTTTGACAAGTGGGAGATTTTTTGGGAAAATGTGTCTCAACCTTGCAATTATATAAAGGTTATTGTTGATAGGATATATATATATCCTAGTTACACCGATAGGTGTAATATACAATAGCATCAAGGGGGAGGAGTGGGATGCGTGTAAAGAATTTTTTGTCAACTTTTTTAGGAAACTACTAAAATGGATGACATACATTATATAAATGATACATTGTAAATATAGACTGTTAATTATTAGGTTTTATATCTAATTGTGGATATTTTGTTGGCCTTTCTTGTCCTAGAATGTAACCTTATTTTTATGAGGGCATTGTATTATGACTGTGGGAGAGACAATGATGTATTCTGAGAGTCTGATAGTAGTTGTGTCATCTCTTGATCTCTGAGTGGTGATACTCCTGTGAGAAGCTTTCTCTACAAGTATATTATAATCTTTGTGGTTTATTGAATAATATATTGGGTAGCTTTTGGAGTGTGGGTTTTTTTTTCTCCCGAAAGGGTTTTCCCCATGTAAATCATTGGCATGCATGATTTTTATATTTATTTTTGTTTAAGTTTTTGTAACTGTTAAAGATCTTTTTTTTTGCATTATTTGCCTCTCAAGACTAGTGTAGGAAGTTGTTCCACTACCTTAGCTTCCTTACATCTTTTCCATGATTTGGTTGGGCCATAATATTTTGGAGACAAGTTGTTCTTTTTTGTTGCTTTAGTGACATTTTCTTTCAAGGCTACAATCTCAAGAAGAACCAATCCCCAACTTCAAAACTTATTTCACTACGGTATTAGTAATGTTTGTTGCTTCATTCAATTTTGTTTGATGGCTAGATTCTACTTGGGTCCTGAGAGTACTTGTTGTTGATGAAGCAAGTGGTTCTCTACTACTTGAACTATTGATGACACCTTCAATGACAATGTGATGGAAGGATGTTGATATCCATATAATTCCATAAACATAGATATTTTTGATGAGCTATGTGTAATATCGAAAATTTCATCCTATGCAAATTTTCATTCCATAAACCTCCCCTTTAGATAAATTAAGTTCAATGATACAATCCCCCTTTTATCCAACCTTAATTTTGTCCTTAACTCATCCATTTCTAGTCAATAAGGTAATTTTTTGTTGTGAATTACTAGGCGCCACACAAATGTCTGTGTGTTGTGCGAATATCCCGAAAAGATTCACAAATGTAGTAGTCGTTTAGAAATTACACTTTTTGCCTACCCATGAGTGTAAAACCTCTGCAACTTGTAGTTGCATTAGAATGACCCTTTGCATGCCTATACCTTCTTCAAACCTCTCATTTTTCCCATTCATTCAATCTATCTTATTCACTATGGATTTCTTTCTCAATATTTAGCATTCTTTCACTCTTTTCAAGCTCTTTCAATCTCTCTTCTACCACCTTCATTATTTTGTCTCTCTATATCAAAGCTTTGGTGCTATTATTATATCATTCTTGAGCTTGGATATTACAACATCTTTCTTTCAATATTCTCATTTGCTAAAGGAGGCTAATCATAATCTCTTTACTGCATAATCTCTTTATTACATTTTTAGTTCTTTAGTAATTAAATATAGTGGCAATATGTTAGCTTTCCAAATTCAAGTTGATATATATATATATATATATATATATCATGTAATCATAATTCCTCAAGAGGGAAGCATAAGATACTTGGGGAATTTGTTAGAAAAGAATTTGGTAATAACTAAAAGGGCTCAAGAAAGAGGATCTGTAAATATTTAATTCAAGGAAATTTGAAGGGACCAAAATTTTGATCCCTGTTACACTTTGATGTAAGAGTGAGAATCAATCAAAAAAGGATCAATTACAATTTTCCTTCTTTCTAAAGAAATTCATTATTTATGTGCATATAAAATTTGAGTGTGATGCTTAGTTGTTATGAATAAGTGTGAGCTTTGATAATACTGGGAAATTACTTCTCTTTGTGGATTCTATATTGTATTGTGTTACATTCATTTTCTTTGGGATAGGATGAAGTTGAAATTCAAATAGTCTATCATTCTATTGCTAATATCTCAATCTTTGAGTTGTAGTATTGGTAACATTTATTTTGCAAACCTTATTACTTGTGCATTTGAGTTAATATTTTTGAAGGTTTATTATGATCACATTTGTATCATGGTTATGAACAAGTGTTAGTTCTCCTTTACTACTTTCTGGTCAAAAGTAAACCCATCTTTTCAAATTCTAAAAAAATAAAAAAATAATCTTACAAGGGAGTTGTACCTTAATAAAATTCATAGAAAGATCAACAATGAAATGATGATCTCTCCAACCATTTGTTTCTTATTTGTCTTTATTTTGGGTGATAAAGAGTCATATTAAGTAAATTTCTAAGAAGTTAGATTTGTAAAGCAACACCTAACATACTATAATAGTACCAAAGTAAAAATAGATCACAATACTACTCAATTTCCACATCATAATGACATGTAATTGGGACCTTTTAAGTTGTACCTATCATAAATAACTACCATACATTATTAGAATCACAATATCACATATAGGCCCAATTACCACATAAATAAATAGAATGGAATTTTCATCAATACTTAATTAAAAGGTAGTATTAGTTTTCACTAACATCATTCCCTATTGTCCAAACCCTTTCCCTTGCCATATAGGGAATAGAAATGAGTAAGAACTCACACTAAACATATTTGAGTTCATAATGTTGAAATCATTACAATGGTGTCATAAAAGAACCACCAAATATCTACCTTCAAACAAAACAATTGGAAACCCATTGATAGTAACTTAATTGCAACAACAAAGGTGAATAGGAGTTAAAAAATACTTGCAATATTTATCCAAACATAATCTATTCCTCATTAAAATCTAAGAATATGTCTATTTTGTGAGCACCATACTTTCCTATAGTTCCATTTGTTAGCTAAATATAGTCATTGGAAAAAGTAGCCTATACATTTAAATTTCTAAATATGCAAAAAGAATAACATGTCTCATAGAATTAGCAAGAATATCATTAATCAAGCTTGTCCCAAATAAAATCTCTTTCCAGTGTAATCACATTTGACTTGTCATTTATACAACTACAAATTTAACTTAAGATAAAATATAGATAAATCTTGAAGTTTAAGACTAATCCTTAAAAATAAATAAAAATAAAAATTTATTAAATCATACCTAAAACAAAGATTAAATCCCTTTCATATAAATCTAGGGTAAATAAATAATATAAGCATTTTGGATCTACCTTAGATAATAGTCATTAGGAATAAATGCCCAAATTAAACAAAGGTACTTAGCTAGAAATTTTAGCTAATATGGTGATCTAGATGGCCATAAACAATTTAATAATATTTGAAAACTTAAGTGATTTATGGATTATTTTTTTGACATGCAAACTCATTATTTATCATTATGAGTCACTTATGCAACTACAAGATTCATTGTGCACCTATATATTTGATCTAGATACATGGATACATGATCTTTGTAAATATCAAAATGCCTATCTTCATTTTGTCTTGAATATATAAATCTAATCCTATATAAAAATTGGTTCTGTATGCTTGAGAATTTGTATGTGAAAGAATAATACATCCTATAATGTTACCAAGTTGATGGCTTTGAAAATGATTAAAGATAATAGCCAAGCATGGAAGATATGCCCTAGATAATGATCCAGGGTAATAATATAGTATTGTTCAACACATGCTACAAGGGACATAATAAAATGTATCACATATTTAGTAGACACACAATGGTCAAGTAGGAAGGGTGGGATAGCTCCAAATTTGGACTTGAATTTTGAAAGTTTGGAAGTCACTTTCATAATTACACATTTTTTGTATATTGATCAATACAAAATTACAAAATAATTAGAAACTATTAGAAGAGAAGTTGTGAATATGGAAGAATCCCAAAATATAACTCAAATCAAAACTGGACATAACAAAAAATAAAGAAATAAGAATATTCCAAAGACAACTTAGCAACTAAAGTAGTTGCATATGAAAAATACGAAAGATTTATAACAAGAAATCCCATAGGTACTCTTGTTCAAATATCCTAATATACCACAATAACACCAAAAAAACAAAAAAAACCCATATTGTTCTATTTCCATTACATAATGACATGTAATGGGAATCTTTGAAGTTGTACCCAACATAAGTCACTACCCTTTAACACTTAAATCACAATATCACACATAGGAATTGGCCCCATGAATAGCCTAAAAGAAATTTGCATCAACGCATACTTAAAAGGTAGAACACATACTTAAAAGGTAGTCTTGGACTTCATTAACATCATTTGCTATTGTTCAAACCCTTGACCTTGCCATATAGGGAATAGAAATTAGTAAGACTTCACACTAAAAATTCTTTGAATTCATAATGATGAATCATTGCAATGGTGTCATAAAGAGCCACCAATTATCTACCTTTAAAACAAATAGTTGGAAATCCAATGACATGCCAATCCAAAAGAATATCGTAATTGTAACAACAAAGGTGAATGATGAGCTGAAAACTACTACAATATTTGTCCAAACACAATCCATTAAAATCCAAGCATATACATATTTGCAAAGAAATTTTCATTATATGAATAGAAATGTGATAAATTATCTTCAACGAGGAGAATATGTTTAAAGAACTATGGAGGAGTATAGGGCTTAATTGTGATGTATTAGCTCCAACTCATACATAATTCCTTGATCTTTCTTTGAAAAACCTTGAGATTGAGAAGTGACACAATTAAAAAAAGAACATTAGAGTAAAGCTTTGTAATTCCATTTGTTAACTAAATATAGTCATTAGCAAAAACAACAATACATCTGGATTTCCAAAAATGCTTGAAAGAGTAATGCTTCTCAACAAATTAGAAACAATATCATTAATCAAAACTAACCCAAGTAAAAAATCTTTGCAATTTAATTACACATTTGAATTTAACCATTTATACAACCAAAAATTTAACTTAAGATTAAAAAAATCTTGAAGATTAAGACCAATCCTTAAAAATGAATATAAATAAAAATAAATAATTTTTCAATAATTATATCTTTTATATATTTATTATTACATAAAATAACTTAATCAATATGAATCCAAAACTTTAAAAATGAGTATACAATTTTCATCCTCTCTTTAACTATTAAATTTATATTAGACTTCAAGGAAATTGATGTTTTTGATGCCCTCTATATTTTCTTTAATTACATATTAACTCACATAAATTTTAATAAATAAGATCTTTATTAGTTTTTAAGAAGATAATTCAAATGTATTCATAAACCTCCTAGAAAAACTATTTTTTAAAAAGATAATTCACTTACCTAAAATAAAACTCAATTTTCAATTTAAGATAATTTACATACCTTAGTGAGAACCCAATTTTTTAAAGTTATGTTTTATTTTTTATAAAAATAAATTTATCCCAAACCAAATTTAGACACTCAATTCATGTCAATTGGTAGGACTTCAATTATATATATATATAATACGCAAAGAGATACCCTTCTCAAGGTGCCAATTGCTTTTTTATGTGAGAAATTGGTTAAAAAATAGGTTCCTCGAGAAGGATATCTCTCGGTGTATCGATTAAGACTTCGCCCATCAGCCATATATCCATTGCAAATAGGGCGGTGGGGTTTTGCATAGTTGTTGCCCCTGGCTCTGCCACCACCCATATTAGCCTTAGGGCAATTCCCAGGTTTCTTAGTTGGTCTTGCTATGTCAAATTATTGAGAATGGTTGCCCCCCCATTTAAGTGCGGGTGCCTCCCTCATTAAAACCCTATATTTATGCTAGTAGCATTCACAATGCAACATGGAAGACATAAAATTAATTAGGGTTAGGATTAGGGCTAGGGTTGGGGTTAGCATTAGGAATAGGGTTAGTGTTTGGATTAGAGATATAATTTGGTTCATGGGTAGGGTTAGGGTTTGGGTTAGAAATTAGGGTTAGGTTTAAGGTTAGGGATAGGGTTATAGTTAGAGATAAAATTAGGATTAAGGTTGGGGTTAATGTTAGTATTGGGATTAGGGTTAGGGTTAGGATTAGAGATAGACAAAGTATTAGGGTTGGGGGTAGCATTAGTATTAGGATTAGGGTTAAGATTAGGATTAGCGTTAGAGATAGAATTATAATTAGGGTTAATGATAGAATTAACATCAGAATTAGGATTAGGGTTAGAATTAGAGATAAAATTAGGATCTCTTGTTCAAATATCCTAGCATACCACAATAACACTAGAAAACAAAAAAATCCCATACTGTTCTATTTCCATGACATAATGACATGTAATGGGAACCTTTGAAGTTGTACCCAACATAAGTCACTACCCTACTATTGGGTGAAAATTATGTACTCCTTTTCAATAGATTACACAACCTAGATTTCAACCATAGTTGTGTGAGATATAATCTCTCCTCTCATAAAGGGGAGGCACCCTTCTTACTACTTACAGAAGCTAAGTAAAACTAACTAAATATTCACAAAATGTACACTACAACTATGAGATTCGGGGTGTGTGTCACGTTCATACTTCTCTCTTTTTTCAGAGAAGATGTTTTTACAAAGCTTCACACTTGATAGTTCTGATTCAAAATAACTTTAAACTAAAAACAAGTAGTAATGCCAATACCTGTATCTTGTCAAAGCAAAGTGTAGAGATACCAAGTATGATAATAATAACAATAAAATGGGAAAGGAAAGCTCACAAAGGCACATAGTCATTCTGTAGCTTTTTCGTAGATAGATCTATGAGAGATGTACCATTTGTTGTATTAGAAGCACAAAGTCTTCTAGATACAACAATTCCATGAACAACATGAACAATTAAAAGCACAGAGTCTTGTAGATCATTCAACAATAGTTACTCAAACATAAACGCAATTTCAAATAAATAATGTAACACAAAGTTTACATAAATTTATTCGAAGCCCTTCATATCTCATCTAATAATCACTACCAATATGATCAATCCACAAGATTATTGATTCCAACATAAAGTCTGGTATGCAATTCTCTTCTTTATTGATCAGATTTTCATTCACAAACATGAACACAAAGTTTCACAAATTTGCTTCAAAAAGGGTAGCACTTTGTTGCAAAATACTAAAGGTAGCTATTACAAAAGAATTCCCTCATATTTATAAAATCTAGAGGGAAGGGAAAATCTAGGAAAAGTAGGTTTGAAAATTTTAAAGGAAAATCTCACCTACCTAAAAGACTTATTCAAAAATGTTGTCCATCATTATAGGAAAACATCTTTGATGTTACATGTAATTACATTTTGCAAAACGACATGTAAAATGTCAAAACTTATTTACATAAAGCATGAAAAATGCTAAAACTAGGAAATCTAATCTAAGACAAAATTTAGCCTTTTTCAACATATTTCTCCATGAAAACTTCATTATGACATGCACTTCATCGATGTCTGGCATTGGAGTGTACTTTGGAGATGATGAGGATTCTTGAGATTAACTCCTCTAATGAGATTGAAGACTTTCCGATGCCTTTCAAATCTAAAATAAGCTAGAAATCCATCATTTTGTTCATTGAAGCTATTGAGAAAGCTTCGTCTTCAAATTCTTCTTGGTGCTAAAACCAACGCTTCAACATATTAAAGAACTTGGGTAGTTTCATGTAAAAGCGATGAAAAATGAAGCTTTTACATGTGAAATATGTAAAAGCAGTGAAAATAGAGCTTTTACATGTGAAATATTAAAAGCAGCGAAAAAAAAAGCTTCTACATCTCATATGTAAAAACAGTGAAAAATAGAGCTTCTACATGTGAAATATGTAAAGCGGTAAACAACAAAGCTTTTACATGTGAAATATGTAAAAGCAGTGAAAAACAAAGCTTTTACATGTGAAATATGTAAAAGCGGTGAAAAACAGAGCTCCTACATGTGACTTGTGTTTTGAGATGTAGAAGCCCAAAAAAAAAAGCTCCTACATGTGCCAGAAAATGACTAAGGCATGAAAAATGCAAGAGCGCTAAAAATCAGAGCTCCTACATGTAATATGTAAAAGCACTAAAAATCCCCGAAATTACATGTGCTAGAAAATGACTAAGGCATGAAAAATGCAAAAGCACTAAAAATCAACGCTCCTACATGTAATATGTAAAAGCGCTAAAAAACCCCAACATTACATGTGCCAGAAAATGACTAAGGCATGAAAAATGCAAAACCGCTAAAAATCCCCGACATTACATGTGCCAGAAAATGACTAAGGCATGAAAAATACAAAAGTGCTAAAAATCAGAGCTCCTGCATGTAATATGTAAAAGCGTTAAAAGTCAGCACTCCTACATGTGCATAAAATTTTTTAACTCCCAAAACTGAATTTTCACAACTTGGTTTAAAATGCAAATTTCAACAAACTAACAAAGGTTAACACTCATAGTGACTTTTTGAGGTGGGGGGACCATGCACAAGGACCAATACAATTCTCCTCGTTTTACATGCTTAGAGTATGTTGGCTACAAAACAGACAAGTTTCGTAGGGGTTATCCCTCAAATTGAGCACGCTGAATTCAAGGATAACACCTACAACACTTAAATTGCAATATCACACATAGGAATTGACCCCATGAATACCGTAAAAGAAATTTTCATCAACACATAATTAAAAGGTTAAAAGGTAGTCTTGGACTTCACTAACATCATTTGCTATTGTTTAGACTCCCGCCCTTGCCATTTAGGGAATAGAAGTTAGTAATACCTCACACTAAAAGTTCGTGGAATTCATAATGATGAAATCATTGCAATGGTGTCATAAAGAGCCACCAATTATCTACCTTTAAAATAAATAATTGGAAATCCAATCAAAGATATGAAGTTTCCATAATCCATAATGATTATACAACAAATTTCTGGATTTGATTGCGTAATTTTTTTTGTATCAGAGTACCTTAATTGCAACAACAAAGGTGAATGATGAGCTGAAAACTACCTACAATCTTTCTCCAAACACAATCCATTCATCATTAAAATCCAAGCATATACATATTTTGCAAATAATTTCTTGTCATATGAATAGAAATGCAATACATTATCTTCAACAACAAGGAGAATATGTAAAGAACTATGGAGGAGTATAGGGCTTAATTGTGATCTATTAGCTCCAACTTATACATAATTCCTCGGTCATTCTTTGACAAACCCTGAGATTGAGAAGTGACATAATTAAAAAAAGAACATTAGAGTAAAGCTTTGCAATTCCACTTGTTAACTAAATATAATCATTGGCAAAAACAATTATACATATGCATTTCCAAATATGCAAAAGAGTAATATGTCTCACAAAATTAGCAACAATATCACTAATCAAGCCTAACCCAAGTAAAACCTCTTTCCGATTTAATTACACATTTGACTTAAATCATTTGTATAGCCACAAATTTAACTTAAGATTAAAAAAAGATAAATCTTGAAGATTAAGACCAATCCTTAAAAATAGATACAAGTAAAAATAAATAATTATTAATCAAAATCCAAAACATCAATATGAATCCAAAACTTTAAAAATGAGTATAAAATTTTCGTCCTTTCTTTAATTATTAAATTTATATTAAACTTCAAAAAAATTGATGCTTTTAGTACCTTCTATCTCTAAAATATATATTAACTCACATAAATTATAACAAATAAGATCTTTATTATTTTTAAGAAGATAATTCACATATCTTACATACCTCCAAGAAAACCCAAATTTTAAAAAGGTGATTCACCTACCCAAAAAAAACTCAAATTTCAATAGATAATTTACATTCCCCCACACAGAACCCAATTTTTTAAAATTATGTTTGAATATTTTTTTATTAAATAAATCTATCCCAGCCCAAATTTAGACACAATTCATGCCCATTAGTAGAACTTCAATTAATTAACCATCTATCCCAAGAATATTCTAAATCCAAATTCCTTATAAAATTCCAGGTTTTAGAATGGAACTAGAATTCCAGTCTGAACACACGAAGAACACACCTTTGACACGTGGTCTCCAAGATTTTTGACATAATTACAAGGAAATCTATTTTATTAATTGTAAATTTGTTCTCCTAGCAATAGTCTATCATTGTCTTGTCATAGTATATGGAGATCCAGAATGTTTGTTGTGGCCCTGGCTGCTTCAGATCCATACAAAATAACTACCTATACAAAAACTGACTTAGAAAAAACAGAGTTAAATTGAATTCTAATCCATGGTTTTAAATTGCAAATCAAACTCCATGCTATCCCTTCAATTGTTTCTAATCAAAATTAAGCCCCTATTCATGTCCTTAAAACCAGATTAATCCCAAATCTAAGTTTAATTGTATTTAATTTCTATTTTAATACTCTTGCCATTAAATATATGCTGGCCGCCTATTAGATCAACATCGAGAGGCCTATATTAAGAGATGTGCAAGAAGAAGCATATCTGATTTCTTCAACAAGCATTGAGGATTCTTCTTCACTCGAGGTCTGTATTTTGAATTGTGCTCTCTGGACTTCTGTAGTTTTTGCATTCAGCTCAGTGCTAATGCTTGAATTCAACCACTGATTAAGACCACATGCTTAAAATAAATCATTGCATGGTTCTGAGTAATATGTTTTGGGTTCTTTTGGGTCTGTTCAGGGAAGTTCATGCATGTCTCTGTGCATTTTTTCCCCCTTTTTTGGGTGAGAATGGGTTTCCTTGACTGATAGCATCTTATTGTAGATTTAAGTACTGGTTCGTGACCCCGTACGTTATTTTACTTCGATTCGGAGGTGGGTTTATGGTTTAACTAAATTTCTTCAGTTTATTCCCATATTACCCATAGACCCAAATGCTCTTTAGTTGTATTCAGAGGCGGGTTTTTAAGTAATTTTGGGTAGCTCAGTGCCAGTTTAGCTAAATTCATTTTTTCCCCCCTTCCTTCTTCTTTTTGTTTTGTATCGCGATCTCTTTGCTTTCTCTTAGTAGTGAGTTTCATTGAATTAAGCTGCATGGTAAAGGGTTTCTTTTAAACTACAGCTGATTTAGGCTTTACTTGCCTGTTTTTTAGCATTTCTCATCTGCTCCTGCTATTTGTGCCATGCATCGAAGTATTTTAACTGTAGGAATGGGTTCCTCTGTTTTTTATTTCTTTGTATGATTGGAATTTTAGTTCTGTAAAGTAAAAAATGACCGCCGTCATAAGCACAAACGTCTTTTTTTAAAAGATAAAATCTTGGTTTTAGAGGTAAATTTCTCTGAATTGTAGCAGTTTTAAGTAGCATTTGACGATTGGGTCATAAGCAAAAATGGTTATAGTTCTGGTTACAGAGGCGAGTTTTTGTAAATTATGGTAAAATGCTTTACCCGTGAGGTTTTAGGATTAGGTTTCTCTGACATTGGCAGATTTAAGTTATGCTTGTCACTTTTAGCATCTTTTCCCTTGTCATTGAAACAGATGAGTAACAATCGATACTCTACAGCCACTGGGCTATTTTTCAGCTCGTTTCGCTGTGGCTTAGTTACTTTATAGTGGGTTCTTTCTTGCTCTATGTATTTGTAGACCCTGGAGCCTTACTGTTAGGGTATACCTAACTTAGGTTTTCCACTAGTAGCTGCTTAGAGTTGAGTTTCTGTATTTTTGTCTCGACCAATTGGGTTTTCTGTACCCTATTGATCAATTTTGATTACTGTGGTACTCTGTTATACCTTACTTATTTATCTCTGAGATAATCCTGTATCATTTCCTCCTCTTTTAGCTATATAGATATGTTTCTGTCACATTCTCACTTGATCTGTCGTTAGGACTATTTTAAGGCCACTTTAATGGATTGATGTCTTACTCTAGCTCCCTAATCTGTTATTGCAGAGTTGTTCTGTATCTGCTTTATCTCGTCGACCATCATCATGGGCAGCACTGGAGCTGATGGAGTGGCCTATGGGGCATACACCTACGAAGATCTGGAAAGAGAACTGTACTGGCCTAGTGAAAAGTTGAGGATTTCTATCACTGGAGCAGGAGGGTTCATTGCTTCCCATATTGCTAGGAGGCTGAAGACTGAGGGGCACTACATTATAGCCTCTGACTGGAAGAGGAATGAGCACATGAGCGAGGATATGTTCTGCAATGAATTCCATCTGGTGGATCTCAGAGTTATGGATAATTGTTTGGCTGTTACGAAGGGTGTTGATCATGTTTTCAACTTAGCTGCTGATATGGGCGGCATGGGATTTATTCAGTCCAATCACTCTGTTATCATGTACAACAACACCATGATCAGCTTTAACATGCTTGAAGCTGCCCGAATCAATGGTGTGAAGAGGTAAGGCCTTGGTTTTCTTTGGAAATAGTTCTATTTCAATTTGGACTGTTTTGACTGTCTGAATTTGACGGGATGCTTTTATTGAAACAATCTCCTAAGGGGCTGCAAGAATAACCATACTTTCTTATTCCTTAATCTGCCTAATTCTTGCACTCAGCTTCACCCCTTTTACACATAATGACCTAGCATTACACTGGCGTAGAACGCTAGTAGGCTTTATAATAGCCAAATTAGCCTAACTAAGTCAATTGACATTGTTTGTTATTTGTTTCTTGCTATTGTTGTTAGTTTACATTTTCTGTTGTTTAATTTCTTTGCTATTGTTGTTACTCTGTCATGAAGTATGTGTAAAGTAACCATTGTACAAGAAATTAGTAAATAGCTTTAGATTGGATAAAAACAAAAGCATTAGGATGTGAGTGACTAATCTAATTTATATGATTTTGTGTGAATTTGTGGGAACAATTATCTTCGACTAATGCTGATCTGAGCTCTGTGAAGTTGTGGGTACAATTATCTTTGATTGATGCTGATTTCTGAAGTTAAAATCTTCCAAAATTATTTAAACTGTCTTTTTAATAAGTTAAGACTACTTTGCAGGTTTTTCTATGCTTCAAGTGCATGCATCTACCCAGAATTTAAGCAATTGGAGACAAACGTGAGCTTAAAGGAGTCTGATGCTTGGCCAGCTGAGGTATGGAGTCTGTTACAATTGAAGTTCCATACGAGTAGTATTGGTTGAAGTTGTACCATGCCAAATTCTGGACTAGAAGTCCAAGGTTTTAGGACTAGAATCTGTATAGAGAATGCAGTGGAAGGTTTTAGACTTAGAATTTATGCAGAGAACAAGGTAGATTTGATGATGACAGGCATAGATGGTCAGTGGTATATGACTATGTCCTTACTCCTTACCCATTTGTTAATCTAAATAGTGAATAATAGTGAGCCACTGCAGCAGGGCAGGCCCTGATTTTAATTTCTTGTTCCCTATTTCTAACAAGACATCAGTATCTCTGGTTTTTTTTATCATTGGGTGAAATTATTGGAGACGGCACCTCCCCACCTCACAATTGTAATTCTTCTCCTAGAAGGTAACCAAACTCTTCACACCTTCATCAAGCTGCCGAATCAAGGAAGTTCGATGACTTCATTTTCAGCAAATGATGAATAGTAGTGAGCCATCCCAGCAGGAGAGGGCAGTGTCAAGTTTTAACTTGTTACCCTAACTTCGGTTAGTACATCAAGACCTCTGTAGTTTGTTTATTATTAGGTGAAATTATTGGTGAGTGCTCCTCCTCCCCTTGCAACAGTAATCCTTATCCAGAAGCTAGCTAACTCATCACACCCCCATTGGACAGCCCAAACAAGGAAGGTCAACATCTCCATTTTCCACAAGGCTTTGGAACTGACAGACAACGAGGTCTCTGTAGTCAGGAATAGTGATATAATCTCAAAGGAGCTGATTTTTTAATTAGTGGTTTGCAAATAGCATCTTGTAGTCACTAGATGTATCATGCTGTCTCCAGAGAGAACCCACGATGTACCAGTTAAAATAGAATTTGGAATTTATAGCTGAATTCATATAAAACTGGTTACTAACTGCTAGATCTGTGGGTTTCCAGCCTCAAGATGCCTATGGCTTGGAAAAGCTTGCCACTGAAGAATTATGCAAACACTACACCAAGGACTTCGGTATTGAATGTAGGATTGGACGTTTCCACAACATTTATGGTCCCTTTGGCACATGGAAGGGTGAGTTATAGAAGTGACTAACTTTGATAGTTGTGGTTGCTATGATGGATTGTGGAATAATGCTCATTATTGTGGTTATCTTGCCAACAGGTGGGCGGGAGAAGGCACCTGCTGCTTTTTGCAGGAAGGCACTAACATCCACTTATATTTTTGAGATGTGGGGTGACGGCAAGCAAACACGCTCATTTACATTCATTGATGAATGTGTTGAGGGTGTATTGAGGTACTTGGGTCATACTTCTTTCAACTTGAGTATTGGACCCATTCATTATGTGTAATTTTGTGGTATCAGATATTTTCTTTTGTTCTAAATGATTATGGAATCTTTCATGGTGGCATATTCCAGGTTGACAAAATCAGACTTCAGAGAGCCGGTGAATATTGGTAGTGATGAAATGGTTAGCATGAATGAGATGGCTGAAATGGTTCTAAGCTTTGAGGACAAAGCGTTACCAATTCATCACATTCCTGGGCCAGAGGGAGTGCGTGGTCGGAATTCTGACAATACATTGATAAAAGAAAAGTTGGGCTGGGCTCCAACTATGAGATTGAAGGTAAAGTTCTAGATCGATTATGAAAGTAAATTTTTAGATTGTTTTAATATGCAACAAAGCAACTTGCAGGTGTAAACTATTAGAAAATGCAGTTATGTTTCCTATTTGTATTGACAGGATGGCCTTAGGATCACATACTTCTGGATCAAGGAACAAATTGAAAAGGAAAAGGCACAGGGTGTTGATCTTTCCATCTATGGATCTTCTAAGGTGGTTGGCACCCAAGCCCCTGTTCAACTCGGTTCCCTTCGTGCTGCTGATGGAAAGGAGTGACAGAACCTTGATATTGAGAAAAATAAGTAACTTACTATTAGATAAGCACTATTGCAAGGGCATAGACAGAGGAGGAAGAAACAGCAGTTTTAGTTGATATTCACATAATTATATGGAGGTGGTCAGGGCTAGAAGCAACTGTACTAGTTCAATGAAGTAAGCACACTTTGGTGTGATGGTGAGGACCACATAGTTCCTCTAGTGTTCAAGATGACAATAAGCGTTGATTTCATGACTTGTGACATGAAATCAATCATGCTATAGTACTATCGTTGTGAGTTAACTAAAACAGAATCTCTTGAGATGTCAAATAATATTCTGAGATCTTATGCATTGTAGAGCCCATGCCTCCGTTCAAGTTTTCATTTTAATATAAGGCTATTTTACATTTTAACAGTTTTGTTGCTATAGTTTTGATATTTGCTTGGTTGCCCACTTATCTAGCATACCTGTAGCTGAGCTGAAAGTGGAGTCATCTTCTTTGATGAGTATATTTCAAAGTACGCTCACGGAATCAATAGCATATTACTCCTATAATAGAGTGATTGGGGGAAGTAACTTAATTGTAATTTTCATTACATGGTCCAAAACAACTTTTGCCGCACTAAATTTCAAAGTTCAAAACAAAGTTCAATTTGTATGCTTTGATAATTTGTTCTATTACATTTTCAAAATTATAACCCATAGCACACGAGTAATATGAAAATTTTATTCTTCTCCTACTCATCCCTGTAAAACAAATACTAATTTTCAACTTTGTCAAAGTACATTCAGTCAATTAGAATGGAGATCTAGTGCCATGTTGTCTTTGTGAATGATCATGAAAGGCTGTGGCAGTCAACTTAGGATGAATATTTAGTGTTGTTATTTTTGGGATCGAGCACGAATGGCAATGGCAGTCGACAAGAATGGAGATTTAGTGTTGGTTTCACTTTTGGGATTGATCATGGATGGCAATGACAAGTCAATTTCTAGTTTTCCTGGTTAAAGCTGAGAATAAGTATTTATTATTTAATATTTGTCACCGTTTTTGATATGATTTTAATTTAGTCATCTCAACTAAACCTTTTCCATGAAACATGTTAGCCAATAAAAACTCTAAAATTGACTTAAATAATGCTATATTCCAACTATTATTCCAAACATGCTGGAGCTTTCTTGCCTTAGAAAGTTTTGTCTACCTTATTTGAGTGAACTCATCTGATCTTAAGTGAGATTATAAGGTTGTAGCAAAGTAGTTGCTACATGCTGGAGCTTTCTTGCGCTGGAAAGTTTCAATCCAACCATCTAAAACCTGTGAATTGAGTTTTATTTTCATTTGCAATGTGGAGGACTGTGCATAAAGTCTTCACCATATTCTACCATATAAAATAGGCAAGGAAAGTATCTACTGTTACCT
>VDFB02368660.1:0-18161 GCA_007258455.2 Sequoia sempervirens | reverse complement strand
AATGGTTTACTATTTTTCCACCTCTGCACAACAAAGAGCTTGATGTTCAAAGAAAAACCTATGTTTAGTAAAAATTAAAAAGTAAATACATGATAAAATGAAAATATATCAAACCTATACTTGTTGGAAAGCTAGTTTCAAGGGCTACAATCTTGAAAAATATAATTTTTAAATGACGTTATTTAATCCCTCAGAAGGTAAAGAAAAAGTGGTTTTTTGCCAACATTTTGATAGTTGTGAAGGAGACTCCATTGTGGGTATGATTTAATACTATAGGGGTTCTATCCAAGGGGGTCTTATCTCTCCCTCTTCAATTAAAACCCTTTAGATGGAGCCTCTCAAGACTTAAATCATTATTTTTTCTAAAAACGGTGATTTCAGGAAAAAATCAGCACATCCCAAAAGTGAGACACAGTATTGTGGAAGCACCCAAGTGTCTATATTATATTATCATTTTTATATTTAGCACTTATGCTCTCTTTATCTATCATATACATTTCACTCTCACATTTTCCTCGATGAATTCTTGATCTATCTTAAATATTATTGCTCATAAATTTCATGTTCCCAATTTGGGCATTCATACATGATAAGATTCATTCACATATATTTTATGAGTTTTCATGATCTATGCTACATACGTATGATGTCTTCTATGTGTGTAGGTTGTGATTTTATTCTTATTTTCATTATGATTTCTATCTATTTTGATACCATATATAATTCGTCATGTTTAACTACTTATGAGGCATCATATTTTCCACTTAATGCTTATCAATTTTCCATGCATGCTCGAGCTCATCCTTATGTTACTATGTATATATGAGCTTTATCATGAATTACATGTTCATATCATTTTGATGTGGGAGACAAATCTTTCGGGATGAAGATTCTCATATCTTCATACATCTAGGCAGAGGCACCTTGACAAAAGTCATAATATGGTGCAAGGAAGGAAGCAAGTACCACTGAGTCACCAACTTTGTTGTCGTTCATCTTCGGGATGTTTGTGTTGTCAATCTTCGGGATGTCTTTGTTGTCAATCTTCGAGATTTATTTGTTGTCAATCTTTTGGATGTCTCTATTATCGAAATCTTCAAACCAATCGATCACGTTCCACACCTAATTTTTATAATGTCGTAGATGATCGTTTCTGATCTAGAAGTATCCTTTGATTGGCTCATCGATCAACTCCACATCCCATTTAACACATAGGAGTTTAATTCCCATGTCTTCGGCATTTTTGAGGCCCAACAGAAGCACCTCTTTTTCAGCTTCAGTGAACTCCAATTGCAGCAATCCTTTAGGGGAGATGATCGTTTTCCCTTCTTTTGAACCTACAACTGAACAACCCCCATGTAAATGCATTGTCCATAACTTTGTATCCTCTTTTAGTCTCTTTTCATAACAAGCAATGTTTTGGTCTTCAATTCCTATCTCTAATGGCGTTACATAATTACCAAGACCCATTTCTTGATATAGAGTTTGAGTTGGGGGGTTTGGGATTTTCACCACCATGAACTAGGATTTGGGTTAAGGTTCTATCTTGATTTTTCCTTCCTCCACAAGAATGGTCGTAGACGACCAATCTAACTGCATCACACCACCAAGATCTCTACAGAAGCTCTAGATCAACAACATCCCGTAGCTAGGTGGAATGTCAGCCACCGGGATGGTCATTTTTATCTTTTTCTCTGGACAAGCCACCAACCTCACTTGAGTATCCTTCAATTGTCCGACCAATGACACCAACTTAGACTCAAGTGAATGACATTCGTTTTGAGTTTTTGTGCACGAGAGTCCCAATGCTTTCATCACTTGTAGAGGCATCATATTGTCTAAGGCTCCTGAATCAATGATACAATTGCTTAGTTTGTAACCCCCTATATACAAAGAGATATAAAAAGGTTTGGGATTTTCTTTCACCGGAACAAATGATTCGAGCAATGTAGGCTGAATTGAAGCTTCTTTCTTTACATATTGTATTATTTTGTCCAACTACTCAGGATGATCATGAAGGTAATCCAACTATGAAATCTCAACCTTGGTCTTCATCATGGAGTTTACAATGTTAAAATTTGCTGAAGATGGGTCCTTAGCAACTGCTTTAGCATTCTCTTGTTCTTTAGCTCTTTGCCTCTCTTCTTCCTTTTGTGCTTGCAAGTGTAGAGCACTTGTAAACATAGGCAAATATTTTTTTACGTCTATGAATTTATTTGCCCAGAGAGTAGTAGTGTAGAGTATTGCTTATTGATAATGGGTTCACTTTCCAAAGTATCTAGAAGCAAGAAGTCACCATTAAGTTTTCCGTTTGTGGTAAGACAACATTCAAACTGGGTGTAGGGACAAAAGCGGAACTAGGTGCAGCCTTACCCATTATATCCCTTAATCTAAGTTCATTCTTAAGTTCTCAGGACATGTAGAACCGGTATTTATGTCGGTATCATGGAAAGAACAAAATACTGCATTTTGTGTAACTTCAACTGTTGCCCTTAGTGGAGGTGTTGGAAACCGTGGCCTGTAATCATTGAAAGGATGATAATTATTTCTCTTTGATTAGATACGGTTGTGAAATTGATATTGTGGTGGTATTGGTGCAAGGCATTTCATTGACTACCTTTTGTAGCGATTAGATCACACTTAGGCAGCTGCAGATGGGAAGGCCTAATTGAATCCTTCTTCATTATGCCAGAACTGATCATATTATCTTCCAGCTCAATGGTGTGTCTTTGTGCATCCGTCAATTCTATTTCTTTTGTTGTCTTCAAAGAAGAAGGCTATCTCTAATGGAAGAGCATTTATGAAGCAGCTCATCAGAATCTCCGGTGATGGATTAAGTGTAAAATAAAGTTGTGTAACAAGATGATTAAATCTTGCTACAAACTCCCTCATGGGCTCGTTGTACTCCATCTTTGAATTTGCAAGTTGGGAAAACAACCAATGACTGTCTTCAGCAGGCTTGAATCTCGCCAAAAATTTCTAGCTCATAGTTGTCCAATTTGTGATAATGCCCGGCTCTAGGTGATTGAACCGATTGGCAGCATTTCCCACAAGAGTCTCCACAAAGAGACGCACAACAATGTCTTCATGTGCTACGTGCAAGATGGCGCAGGTCATTGAGAAGGCGGAAAGATGATCAAGATGTTGAGTTCCATTGCCATGAAACTGTGGAAAGTGCTTCCTTGACCCTTTAGGTAACTCATGATGTTCCCGCAAAGCCAAAGGTCCAATGATGTTGCCCCAAGGTAATGTGGGTGGACGTCTCAGATTCCTGCCAACATTATTGTTGTTATCACCCATTGCTTCCTAGGCTGGACCCGCAATAGGGTGCTAGATGGTCATTCCCGTGTCAGAAAGCGTAAGCTTTCTTGAAGTTCTATGCCTCGTATCCCACGGTGGGCGCTAGAAAACTATTGGCGTTTCAATTCGCACCTCTGGAATGCAAATTAGAAACAAACAGCTATGCACGGATAAATTACTCTTCGAATTAGGAGGGGAAGATCCCTCTTTGTTGATGTTACTTTCAAAAGAAATTAAACTAAAACTAATTTTCCCATCTTTTTTTGTTCAGCTAAGAGCACAAGGTTATAAAACTCAAGTGTCGTAGCTATGATTTTCTGTTTTAGAATTTCAACTACGACTAGCCTACTCTAATGAAAGCGTTTCTTCTCAAGTAAAAGCGTAGAGCAAGAGATTTAAAGGGAAATGGACAAGGAAGGATTTTCTAACATAAATGCTTAAAATCTAAAATTTTTCTCCCAGCGCACATCCACTTACTTTCGAAATAGAATTAAAATAAAAAATCATATAAGCATAACACATAAAATGGAAATCTTAGACGGTATTATATGTCGAGGGCAAAGTAGGCACAAGACTTTATTTCTCAAATCTCAAGCACAAGGGTTACTTTTTTGGGATAGTAGGATTGTAGCAAAATAGGCATACAGTTTAGCGATCAACCAAAACACATTTACACAAGACACAAGAACTAAACAATAATTTGCAGCTAAAGAGGCATGCAAGCTCGCTCTTACACAAATTGAACTGACACTGAATAACAACTTGCAGCATTACAGGCTTACAATTTTCTATCGCAAGCACGGTTAAGAAAATAATGGGCAAGGATGCCCTTATTTATACATAAGCAGAGGACTAGGGAACCCTAAAATCTCCTTGCTTTTACAACTAAGGATTGCCAACATGCAAGTTTCATTTCTAAAACTAAACAAGATAAACATCTAACCACCTATGAAAGCATAAAAATAGGGAAACACCAACTATTACAACTTGTTTTCTTCTCTTCTTAAAAGAGTAGATAAGAATTGAGAGAAGAATAGAAAGAAGTTGGAAGAAAGCTTCTAGATGACTGTTGCTTTAAATCTCATCCACATCTGCCAAAATTTTGATTTGTTTCTTGATTTCAAGTGGAGAATGTTGTTGAAAATAGAATGCTAATTTTCCTTGAAAAAGCAATTTCTCCAAAAAAAAAAGTTGGGACCTGGGTTTTGTATAAAATCATGTTCTAGAGAAATCCAGATGCTCAGAAACTAAAAAAGCTAAATCCATCTTGAAAGAGCAGCCAAAAATCAATTTCTAGAAGGAAAAATTTCCCAATGTTCAAGAGGATTCAAAAGTGGAGAGGCCCATGTGATCAGGAACGAAAAAAGCTGAGTGGTTGTTTTGAAAAAGCAATGCCCTAGAAGTTTAGAGACCAAAAAAGAATTCATCTTTGCTCATTGATCTTGAAACCACAAAGAACACCGAAAAAGCATGTCATTTGGGTCTTCAAATCTTTGTTGAAAGAAAAGAGAAAATATTCTTGCTCTAAATGCCATCCTGCAAAAATGAATAGTGGAAGACAAAAGCTTTCTTAAATAGGTTTTTAGGATAAAAACTGCTTTCATTTTCCGCTTTAAAACTTTTGCATCTAATATTGAGCAGGTTCATCGAACTTGGATGCTTTTTGATGTTGAAAGATAAAACTTGAAAAAATTTCTAAGGTATTGAGCCTTGGGCTCTCGAGACTTAGCCCATTTTCTTGAAATTTCAACTTTTTGCCTGATTTTGACCTCTATTTGAATTTGATTTTTGGATGCTCGGAGGATCCTGTGAACTGATAGAGTGGTCCATCATGGAGCCTGACGGATTCTGAGAAGATTATCCTAGAGGCAACTTTGGATAAAAACATTAGTTGACCCTCCAAAAAGTTGGGCGCCCCTAGCTACCTGGGGCGCCCATGATCATCAGAGTTAGTCATTTTTCATGATTTTCAAATTTTATACTTGCTTTCAAACCTTCAACTGATCTTGATATTCTGGGAGTTAGATTGACCTGATCAACTGGCTGTCAGATTCACTCGATAGCTTGATTAATTCTAAGGGGGGTCTTTTGGATGCTGCATCTTCAAAAAAGTTGATTTGAGGCCTCAAATCCTTGGGCGCCCATAATCACTTGGGACGCCTAAGCTTTCTAGAGTTAGAATATTTTCCCAACTTGTCACTCTCTTTTATTCTTCTGATGAGTTCATGATTTTGGGAGTTCAGGAGGTCTGATGATCTGGCTGATGGCTTCGCTACGTATCTTATCTGAATCTGAGGAGGGTCTCTTGGGAGTGATGTCTCCTGAAAGCTGCATCCTATGGGGTCAAAATCTTGGGCACCCCTGGCTAGCTGGGGCACCCAACTCCCCTAGAGTTAGTTTATATTCTGTAATTTTCACTCTTGCTTTTGACTTTTCTCATATTTCTCCCCCTGTTTCGCCTTTGATATTTGGTGATTATCAACTCTGATGGACTTGTTGATGATTTTTTTGGAGAGTTGTTTCAAATATAAAGAAGTCATGTTGGAGATGTCGACCGCAAATTCGCTCATTTAGGCCTCCAAAAGCTTAGGCGTCGTTGGCTAGTTGGGGCACCCAACTCCTCCAGACTTAGACGTTTTTACTTGAATTTCATTCTTCAAACTTGAACCTACATGTTATGTCTTCAATTTGATCTAAATTTGCTGGTGATTAACAAGTCTGATGATCTGATGAATACATCCACTGTGAAGCTGAAAAAATCTTGAAGAGATTGAGCACATTTTCAAACCCTAATTGTTGGATTAGGTCCTCCAAAAGGTTGGGCACCCCTGGCCACCTGGGGCGCCCAGAGTTCCCAAACTTAGATTTTTTTTTGATATTTTCATGGTTTGCATTCTGACACTTTGTCAAAACTCCTTCGATCAATATGAGATTCAAGCTGACTGGGTGATCTTATGACTACGTTGTTGGGCTTACTGCGAAACGAAGAAGATTCTAAACAACATTACCTGGGAGCACAAACCCTAATTTCATCATTTGATGCCTTGAAAAGTTGGGCGCCTATCTCCTTCTGGGACGCCCATGGCTAGCAAAGTTAGTTTTTATTTTGCAAATTTCAGCTTCTTCCTTCGTTTGACGTGCTTTCCTTTGCCTCAACTGCGTGAGATGAAAAATTTACTGAGGCATGAGTGTTTGGGCACCTAGACTGAGCTGGAGCGCTTGAGCTTTCCAAACTTAGTCAAAATTTGTATTTTTCAACTTTTACAGTTCCCCTTCTCCATTCTTCATTTTGTGTGCATGTTCATCATTTCTCATCTTCCGTTTAGTGCTTGAATGTTTGAATCTGACACCTAGCAGTTGACTGAACTCCATTAATGGCCTTGGAGCTCCTGAAATGCTTTCTGAAATTAAAAAAAGAAAAATAGACCCACTAAGGAAAAATTGATCCTTTTGTGATCTTAACTACACCAACCTGATGAGGAAGTATTTTTGACCACTCAAAATCAGTTTGAACCCTAATAGCCAAACTTTCTATTTTTAGAAAAAAATTCGACATCCGTGTCGAAAAGAAACCAAAAACCTAGAAAAAAAGTTCTATTTTTAGAAAGTCTCTAAAATATAAATTTTTCCTAAAATTTAGGTTGAAAAGCCAAGATCACAGGTTTGGGAGCTTGGTTGCTCTGAGCAGACCCAGATCGTCAGATTTTGAAAATTTCAAGTTTTTGACCCTCATGCAAGACATACAAACCCCAATTTTGACAAGACTTTTACTCATTTCCTCAAAATTCCTAAGTGTAGTGAAAATTTTAATTCGGGGTACAACACACTTTGCATGCACTTATTTAAGTTCACATTTAGTTCCAAAAAGATGGGCCCCTCCTCACCTCTAGTATAGGAAGTTTTGTTGAAACTCTAGTGTGGATTGACCAATAACTCTCAAGTAAGGCATCACACATGAAAGTTTTGTATTTGATAAATTTCTTATCTAAATTTGATATGCCTTTTGATTTTATGAAGTTTAAACATAGTTTTGTTGAACATAGATAATTGCAAATTCCATTATATTTTCATTTATACGGTTGTATGTTGAGGTCCATTTGGTCTCAAAGTCAACTACCTAGACATTCCACCATATGTTGGTCAGGGGTGTGGTAGGATTTCTGATAGGCCCACCTATTGTCGAGCAAGTAGACCAACCTCAATATTTAGGGTATTGGTTGGCGATAAGTCTCCTCCCTCACCCTAGCTCTGTCCCCCTTAGCAGATCAAGTTGTCATTGCTTCCCAAAAGGAAGCAATTGAGTAATGGCTGATATTGCAACTACAATCACTAGGATATCTATTGATTATGTGGGTCAGTATTTGATGTCTAGACGTTCATTATCCACAATGTCATTTGTAGCACAACACAACATCATTGATCCTTTTACAACGGTGGGCATCCCTACACCCACACAGCTGGACAGACTTACATGTGAGATGTCACGCAAGACGTTGCATTATTTGGCAGAGGACCTCTTGGAGGCATATGCATACATCGCATCAAACCACATGATCTCTATAGACCAGGTTAGAGGTCATTTGGGTGCATCAGTTCATTCACATCCACCATCCCATCATTCTCATCACTCTCAGCCCGACACCAATGCACCACATCAGGGTCCACCTATGAATCATTCAATTGCTGATACATAGGATTTTGATCATTTAGTTGACCTGGAGAGGTTGCAAACCATGGGTTATATAGACATGTTGTTTGGTCTAGGTTCGTCATCGTCGATGCCATCTCATCTCGTTAGCCCACTTCACTCATCATTTATGAAATGTCATGCAATGAATCAGATGGATGTAGATCTTGATGCATCGACTCAAACAACTCATTTGGTTGATTTGGTGGAGACGACCATTGCAGAGGGCTCAAACCATCTAATACCACATGTGCAGGTACATGTGTATCTATATGTATGTGTGCATGTGCATGTGCATGTTCAATTCATTTTTTTATAAATTATTTAAATTTTAGTTTTAACCATTCATGTAATATATGTACATATTGTAGATGGACATACCTCATGTTACTCCTAGATTGGGTTTAGATCATGTATGTCAGTGTGATTCGGTGGATGATACTGCTACCAGTGGACATGTGAGTTTTAAATTTATATATATGTGTGTGTGCATACATGTATATATATATCTAGATAGATATTTAAAAATACAATGTAATACATTCTTAAATTTAACTTTCATTTATACATAATGCATGTTAAATATGTATAATATATATATATATAACGTATTTAACATGCATTATGTACAATTTTATCTCCAGGGCTTGGCACATCCGTCGGAGTAGGATTCACATTCAGAGGTTCGTTCGACTAGGAGTCGACATGAATATTAGGCTGCACAAGATCTACGAGTTGTTGTTCACATTATATATGATAGGCTACATTTGATGAGCTCTAGTACATGTTTGTTAGGTTGTTGATACATGCTATATTACTTGTAGACATTTGATGATCTCTAGTATATTTGTTAGGTTGTTGATACATGTTATTACCTGTATTTGATGATCTCTAGTACATTTGTTAGGTTGTTGATACATGTTATTACCTACATTTGATGATCTTTAGTACATTTGTTAGGTTGTTGATACATTATTACCTGCATTTGATAATCTCTAGTACATTTGTTAGGTTGTTGATCTAAATTATTACCTACATCTGATGATCAATCTCTAGTACATTTGTTAGGTTGTTGATACATTATATATATTTGATGATCTCTAGTATATTTGCTGATATGATATATATATATATATATACATGTGTTTGAGCTTAAAAATATTCATTTGCTTATGTTTATATGTTTATTTTCATTTAATCTATGTGCATGCACCTCTTTTCTTATAACATGTTTATATGCTTATACATTCATCTATTTACATATACATGTGTTTGCTTATGTTTAAATGTTTACATGTTAATCTAAATGTTTACATGTACATGATGTTTACACTCAATTTAGTGTTTATACATTATTTCTAGATAAATAGAGAACTCATGCTCACATATTTATGATTTATATATGTTAAACATGTTATTTACATGTACATTAAATACAGTATGTATGTACACATGCATGTAGTTCTACACATGCACACACACATGTAATGTTATAAAATTTGAATAAAAGACATGTATGATGAGACCATAAATTGTCTCATATTTTATGAAATAAAATCATCTATGTCTTCCTAATGCATTAGTGTTAAAATGAATTTAAGTAATGATTTGTGTTGTGTACAATTTTTGACTTGTTAAAAATTGGGATAACCAATCAAAATTTTGATAAAATTTGAAGATTTTCTCTTCTAAGGCACGTATTATGAGGTGCAAAGATTAGCAAATCTCAATTTTAGGTCTATAGTCCTTTGGGTTACCACTTTTTACACACTCATCTGTTTTCGTGAAATTATGAATTATTTTAGTGTATTTTTGGTCAATTTCGGGTTTTGCTGACATCACTGCAAGTAGGAGTTTTTGAGCTTGACTGCAAGTCAATAATAGGAACTTTTTGTGTCTATTGCAAGTCACTTTGCTTTTTAATTTTCTTTTTAATGTCCTTTGTAGGAACTTTTTGAAGCACTTGCAAGTGTAGGAAATTTTAAAGTTCTTTACAAGTTACTTTTTCATTTAAGTTACTTGCAATCACTTATAAAAGTTCCGATTTTCACTTAAAGCACTTGTAACTACTCTTAAAAGTTCTGATTTCTTTTATTTTGCTTGCAATGGCACTTAAAAGACCCGATTTCACTTAAAGTAACTTGCAAATACATCAAAAAAGCCCGATTTTCATAAAGTTGTTTGCAATCACTTCTAAAAAGCCCGATTTTTGTTAAAGTCATTTGTAATCACTTTAAAACACTTGCAAAGACTTGAAAAAGGTTCAATTCAAGTTTAAACGACTTGCAATATACAATTCAAAACCCCGATTTTAATGTTTTTGATGAAAAGTAACTTGTACAATGCCAACAAAAACCAGATTTCTCATTTGAGTGATATTTTTCACTTGCTTTGAGCTCTCAAAAACCCGACACCATCCATGAAGAGAGCAGTTCGAATTCTAGTTTGCTTGTCTACCTCATTTCATGCAGATTTTGTAGATCTACAAGCTTGAAAATCGGATTCTCAACTGCGATAAATTGAGTTATCTTCTTTGCTGAATTTACTTATCACGCCTAGGGTTTTTCATCATTATTTTGGCTTTCCAACTCTTGTTACAAGTATTATTCTTTTTTGATTTCTTTTCTTATTTCAGTTTCTTGTTTTTCTTTGTCGGCTTCTTTGCTCGCCATTCTTTGAAGTTAAGTCTGTATATATTTGAAAAGAAACGCCTTTGAAAATGAGTTTTTCCAAATATGTGTTTGGCCACACATCGTTGTTGGAAACACTACCATTAAACCTGCCTCTATTCAAAACGTGTTTTCTTCCTTTTATATTTCCAACGCCTTCATTGTATTCATCTTTCATTAATTCCATCAAATCTTTGCCTTTTAAAAAATGTCATCTCCTAAAACGCGTTTTCTATTGCTATTCATTCAAAACGCATTTGATAGCAAGTATCTTACGCCTCCATTTTCTTCTATGATACGTTTTCCTTTCATTTCATCTCAAAGCGCCTTCACAAAAACACGTTTTTCATTGCCATTAGCTGAAAATATGTTTTATTCATTTCACATGCCTTCATATTGCTAAAACTTTTTCCATTCCATTCTTATTCGCCCTCATTCATAATGCATTTTCTTTCATTCTTTATTTACTCAAACGCCTTCATCTTCCCCATCAGCTGAAAACATGTTTTTCTTTCATTCGCCTTCATTTCCTTGAAAGTGCATTTTACGTCTTTCCTCATAAAAACACGTTTTTGTTTTCATATGCCTTCATTCCATTAAATGCGTTGTTCATTCTAGTCATATTACCATCAGCTGAAACATATTTCTTTCCGTTTTCATAACCTTTCATTCCATTTTCCTTTCATTTCATATTCATATCCCTTCATAATCTCATTTCCATTTTCTTGAAAAGAGAAAAAGAACAAAAAAAGTTGTCATTGAAAGCAAATCGAGATTTTTCCCATTCATTGCAAGTGGAGTATTTTTATCTAAAAGCAAGTTAAAAGTTTTCAAAATTAACTTGGAATGGCTTCTCAAAATCCCGACATCCACTATTCACTTGCAGTTAGCCTTCAAAATCCCGGAATACCTTATAAAGTGCCAAAAATCGGACTTTTGACCTTTGATCAAATGCAAGTTGAAAGTTCTCGACTTGCAATTTTCAGATGCAATCTAACTTTTTCATTTGCCATGAAAAGCACATGTCCCTTCTAATTGCAATCAGCTCAAGATCCAAAATGAGTTATAATGCTCATTTTCTGCCCTCATATAGCCAAAACACCATTCTAAGTTAGAGCCTCCGCCATGTCTACGCCTGTTAATGTTGATGATGTCTTAACCTTATGGAATTTTCATCGCAGCCTTGCAGATTCTTGTTCGATGACGCAGGAACCAGCTTCTCCATCAAACAAAAAGATGAAGTACAAATATGACAAGTATCAGAATGAAATTCCTCCTTCTCATGTTGTCTTGAACATTGAAGAAATCAGAGACACGGAGATTGGACATGTTGATATGACAGAGTTTCTTAAGAGGACTGAAAAATCAACTTCTCATCATATGCCATTGCTGCTGAGAAGTCATATCCATTTGGTTTCTTCTTTTTCCTGTTGCTGCCCTAGAGCCAGAGTTCGTCCTTGCATGCGCTGCTCGCTTTGACAGAGAATCCAGAACTATTAAAGATGATTATGGCAATGTGGTCATTAGACTTGATCTAGAAACTATTAATAGGATTTTCAGAGTTCCAGACTTGCCAATGTATTCAGATATTTTAGTAAAGAGCGCTCTAGATCATTATGAATAGAAGAAAGAAGATTGTATACAGCACATCAATACTAAATGGCTTTTGAAGCGTCGGACTTGTGTGTCTCGGTGGCCTAAGTTGTATCGAACAGAATTCAAAGAAGAGGTCAATGATATAATCACACTCTTGAGCAAGATAATGGGGTTGAAATTCTCTAATGTCTTTGAGAAGTGGATGTACAAGTTCATAGTGGTGATAAGGAAGGCACAACACCCAATCTTTTGGGGTGAGATAATCAGCGATAGTTTATGTGAACAGCTTGCACAAGTTCCTACTACGCTCACATTCTACATGAACTCCTATTTGGTCTACATAGCAGCTTCATTAAGGCAATTTCCAGGCCTTTCAACCCAAGGAGATAGATCACTAGTCCCAGTTTGGGAGTACTATGATCAGCTGCCTTTGAGACCAAGCATAATTCATTATAGAAGAGTCCAAGACGCATTCTTTGGTCATTTCATTTGTCTATTTGACAAGACCTTGCAAAACAACAGAGTATCTGACGCTACTTGGAAAAACGTCAATGAATATGGTTGTCTCTTCCTCCAGTTTCCCACTTTTACCTACATGAGAGTTGGCTGTTTTGAAGATCAGCCATACATGCTTCCGAGATATCCAACAGATAAAATCATTCTAATGAAGCTTGCAAGGCAATTGATGAAAGTACATGCACGACAAGCTGTACAACATAAAGCTGGAGTAAGTATCTCATCTCATAATCCATTGCAGATTGGGAGATACTCCTTGACAACTACCTCAAAGGCAAAGGCAATGGAAACCGAAATTCAGGAGATCAAATTGAAAAGATTCAAGGCAAGAACAGATTTTGACTATAGAGGAATGAAGGACAAGATAAAAAGAGCTTTCACTCATGTACATCGCCTAGAAGACATTTGGGTAGATATTCGAACAGAGAAGGACATCCATAAAATGGATTATTGTAGGCTCGCAGTTGAACAAATTATAGATCTTAATCTGACCTTGATTCCAGAAGGAGTCATTGATGATGGGCAGATTTTAGATCCAGAGTATGAGGAACAAAGGGTTGTTGAGGCTTCTATTCCAGCAATACAGTGGTCTCATAAAGAATCAAGTTCTATCTTTAACAGATTTCAATCAATCTTGGCAAATACTAATTCTTGGCTCAAGAGTATAGGTGTCAAAACTATAAAAATCAAGGTTAATGATGATGATGATTCAGCTGGACCTGTTGGATTGAAATCAGAAGTCAGAGATAAGTCCAAGGAAGGTGCTTCTTCTTCAGGAACCAGAATCAAGTTAAAAGTCAGCCGTGCTGTGGAAAAACCTTTGGAGAAAACAACATTAAAAGGGAAGGAGGTTAAAGAGACGCAGATCCAAATCATCGATCAGCAAGAAGGAGAGGTTCTTGAGTCTCCTACTGCTCTAAGTATGATGTCTCCACATATTGATGCTGCACCAGTATCAATATTGTCTCCTATGTCTCAAATTGATAGTGATGTTGATTCCTTCTCAATGGTTTTCGTTCCTCTATTGCTCCTACGGAAGTTGCTCTTCATACTTCAATTTCATCCACATTGACCACTTCTATGGAGATCATGCATGATAATTTGGAGAACGTTTTTGATGCCAATCCGATGTATCCAATGACATCACAGATGACACTTCCAGAAATAGATACATCAGTTGCAAGTTTTGATTGCTTTATGGCTAATGCTGATCACAATACGCCATCTGAACAAACTTTTGTTGCAATTCAAACTGAGACATCTCCTAGAGTAACAACTGTGGCACAGAATGAATCTGTTTCTGCACAAACCACGGTTGCTGTTTCAAATGCAAATACATTGGATCTTCCTCCATGGTTGAGTTCAGTCAGTTTAAAGAGAAAGAAACATGCAATCTCTCCAGATGTATTTGATTTCCAGCAGTTGAAGAAATCAAAGCCAAAAGTTGCAAAGAAAGCTAAAATGGTTTCACGGGTGGTCGTGGACAGCAATAGAATGAAGTATGCAGAAATAGTTGAACCTCTTGCAGACAAGTCACCAAAGAGATGCAAGTATCTGATTACAAATTCACCAGGGTGGATTTAGGCAAACAAACACATGCTAGCATGATGCAAGATGCCCAAAGTTCAGTAACAGTCTTGACACACAGTTATAATGAACTCTTGGCAAAGAAAGAAAAGCTGAAAGAGGAGAATGCACAACTTGTTTCGGTAATTCAAAAGATTACCAACTCTTCAGAGCAAGTTAATCCATTAACTTCTTTCACCTCTGAAGAATCAGTCAAGCAACTGGAGAAAATTGCACAAAAGGCTAAAGCAGTTGATTCTTGGGCAGCACAGCTAATTGATCAAGGTATACCAATAATTGAAAAGGCATTACAAATTCTGAATAATATCAGAATAGCAAGAGTAAAGATGAATCAGACTTTGGAAGCTTTCAAGCAAAGTTTGGATTCACTTGAAAAAGATTTAAAAATTTGGCATGAGATGGATCAAGTCAAGCTAGAAATTCTATGCAACAATACAATTATACCAAACAGAGAAAAACACATAGAATTTGAAGAACTCATGACAAACAAATTATTAGTTATTCAGGATCTCATCAAAGATGTCCAAGCTACACTAGAAATGAGTGATGAAGTTGAGTAGGACATACTTTCCAGCTTTGAGAAAATCCCTTGCAGAATTTTAAATCATGAAGGACAATTACTTGCAACTGATGTGGTTACTACAGAAATGGCAACAAACCTTCGTCAAGAGCTGGAATCATAACAGTTTACCATGGATTCAATTCATAAATTTGTTAATCATCGAATGATCCTTGATAAGATGCAAACTGTTTATGAAGAACATAGAGAAGCAACAATAAGGTATTTTGATGTAATCTTGAAGACTGTTGTGGTTGCCAAGAACACACTAGGCCCCGATCCAGATGAGTTGCAAGAAATTATCAGCAAATTTCAGTCTTTCAAAGCTAGGACTGAAATGGAATAAAATGTTTTATCTTTATGTATTTTGTTTTCGACAAACTACATGTAAAAACCAATTTTGTAATCGCAAGTGTTTCTTTCACTTGCAGTTTTGTAAATTGTAATTACATGTAATCTAATTACAAGTCAAGATAATTTAGGACTGTAATTTGGAATAAGTCAATTGCAAGTAGTTGGTGGTTGAGAGAATTTCTCAAGTTAGTTGGGATCCTCCCACCTTTTTCTCATGACCTCTCTCCTATAAATACTTGAGAGGGTCCTTTGTAATTTGTATCTTTTTGGCAAGCAAGAAAATTCTGCAGAATTTTGTACTCATAAAGACTTTGAGCTTTATAGTTATAAGTTGTTATTTTTCAAGTAATATCAAAGAGTTGGAAATTTCAGACTTTGTGTTGAAGTCCTACTTTGCATCCATTGTGTTCTTATGTCATTTTGGAGCATTACTTTGTGATTATTTGGAGATTGTGGAAGATTGCTAAGGAGAGCTTCAATTGAAATATTTGCAGACTTTGTGCTGTGAATGTTGAAGGTTGAATTCATAATTTGAGTTTAGAAGTTAAGAAGAATTGCTAGTCTTTGTGCTCGTAATAATTCTCATTTGTAGTAGTTAATAGATACATCATACTTGCAGACTTTGTGCTGTCTTATGTTGTATATTGTCATTAGATTATCTTTCAAAAGGGTAGATAGGATCTCAGATTTTCAAGACTTTGTGCTTGAAATTGTTTTCCCGTCCCGAAGGAAGTGACGGAAGTCTTTGAGCTTTCAGGAAACTTCATTTCCTTTCTCTTGATTTTATTGCAAGCTGTTGTAAAAGTTTATTTAAAAGTTAATGTTACTTTTTTGAAAAGAGAAAAGAATTTAATCTTTCTTGAAACAAGAGGAAAGGTTATCGTTCCACCCATATTTGTTTTAGTTAGTAGGAAAGGGGGAGCCTTCCCTTAATTAGGAGAGTTTTAACTCACACACTTGGTGAAACCACCATTTTGCTAAACCTCACAAGTTTACAAAATATTCAACCAACACTTCAAAAATCTTGTTCATACAATATTGGAATGTTGCTGGAGCGTTTGTCAAACCAAATGGCATGACAAGGAATTCAAAATGCCCAAAGTGGCATCTGAATGCAGTCTTCTCAATATACGCCTCCCTCATCCCGATTTGGTAGTAGCCTGATCTGAGATCGATTTTCGAGAAATACATGGCCCCATGGAGCTCATCAATAAGCTCATTTATCCTAGGAATAGGGTATCTATTCTTGATTGTCTTTAGATTCAATGCGCAATAGTCAACACACATACGCATTGTGCCATCTTTCTTTTTAACCAGCACCACTGCTGAAGCAAAGGGGCTTTTGCTTGGCCGAATGAACCCCATCTCCAAAAGTTCTTTGATGGCCTTTTTGATCTCATCTTTCTGCTTCTTCGGATAACGGTATGGAGTGGTAATAACCGGCTTTGCTCCTTCTAGTTCAATCACATGCCCACACCCCCTTTCAGGAGGTCTTCCAGGAGGTAGACTTCCAAAGACTTTGCTCTTCTTAGAAAACAAGGCTTGAATATCTGGATGATATTGCCTTTTCTCCTCCACCGGATCAGCTCATAGAATTAAACATTCTGCTGCCCAATCAACTTGATCGTGGTGGATCAGCCTTTCCATTCTCTTCAATGACACTATGCGAGGGCCTCCATTTGACATCCCTCTCAAAACTACATTCCTTCCATTTGACTGAAATTTCAGCTCCATTGTTTGCAAATTCAATGTGATCTCTCCAAGAGGTTGCAGCCATTGTATACCCAAAACAGCATCGGTATCACCAATGCCAACTACATAAAAGTCATCTTTTACTTCATAATTTCCCAACTACAAGGAAAGGTTGGGAATCTTCTTCGTGCAAGACATGGTGAATCCATCAGCTTCCATCACCTTGAAACCTTCAAATCCTTCAGTCTTCAAACCTCTCTTTGCCACCAATCCTTCGTCTATGAAATTGTGAGTTGCTCCAGTATCAATTAGAGCAACTATTCTTTGTGAACCAACCACCCCACGAACCCGAAAAGATTCGTTCTTCTAGAAACTTGAAAGTTGTGCTAAAGCACTACCATCTCCAACCTCTTTTGGTTTCTCTTTTGGGGCTTCTTCACCTTCACTACTTGCTGATTCATATTGCTGATCAAAAAAATCTGATTCTGATCCATCATCAGAATAACCCTCCATTAATTGTGCTTTGCCTTTTCCATAACATCTGTGACCCTTTACCCAAGGCTCACAGCAAGCGTAGCAAACACCATCTTTTCTAAGCTGTTCTCAGAGTTCTTCTGTCATCTTTTGAGGATACTTCTTGGGCTGATTTGAAGAAAGCTTCTTCTTATCCTTCTTGAATGGTTTGAACTGAAATTTTGGCTTAGGGGCAGCCAACTCCATGCTTCTAGATTTTTTGATTGCCTCATCTAGAGTTGGAGGATCGAAAGCTTTGACCCAACCCTTCAACAACTCCATCAAACCTTCAGTAAACAACACTACCAATCTTCTTTCAGTAATGTTAGGCACCATTATTAACAATCTTTGAAAATCAGCAACATATGCTTCAAGAGTTCCATTTGCTTCAATTGTGCTAATTCTCGGAATCTCACCTCTGGATCCTTAGTATCAAATTTGTCTATCAACTTGTTGGTGAATTCCTCATAGGTGTGGATGAGGTTATGGCCAAGAGTGACCAAACCATGGTACCACCATTCATGAGCAGCTCCCTCCAACTGCAATGTAGCAAATTTAATTGTGTCTTCTCCGGAATTGGTCTAAGAGAGAGATAGTTATCCAATTTTTGCACCCATGACCTGGCCGTACACTTATCACTCCCATCAAAATGGGCCAAAGTCACCTTCCCAAGAGCTTGCTAATAGTC
>VDFB02368659.1:0-21382 GCA_007258455.2 Sequoia sempervirens | reverse complement strand
CAAATCACCTCACCTGAGAATGGAACTACGTGAGGCTTGGGTAAAACTTTGACGTTGCCCCCACTATGAAATGGATGGAGTGCAGATTGTAATCACTTGCAGATTGAAATCTATATAACTATAACCTTTGGTGAGGAATTTGTGGTACAAAATTACCTTTAGCAGGGTGTGTCATGCTTAGAGGGGTGTGAGTTTCCTTTAATAGGTCGTGCCCTGCTTAGAGGGCTGCATTATAAGACACAAACCGCCACACACAACAAAGAGAATGCCACACACAACACAAAGATTCACGCCAGCTCTCAAATGCCAAAACGAAATAGGGGTGGGGTCAATTTGATGAAGAAAATAGCCACAAAGTCTGACGATCTGCAACAAATTGTGCTTCTGTAAGTAGTGGTGTCACAAAATTTTTGAGTAGAGATACGCCATAGGGGTGGATCGATTCTTTCTTGCTATGTGTAGGTTGACTCCAAACAGCGTCTCAAATTGCTTTATAAATGCCTAACCATTATCCTACAATTACACATAATGGAAACAAATTGAATACAACAGATTCGTTCTACCTTTGGCTTGCACTATCTCTCCCTAAGCTCTAATACCATGAAAGAACTGTGAAAGATAGGGATTTTGAAAAAGCATAGTGGAGATATAATGTGTAAAATCAACCTCATATTATTAGACAGTCAAGGGTCTCCTTATAAAGGAGAAATATCCAAGAGCTGGAAAAAATATCAGGAGGGTAAAATATCATGTAAATATCTAGAAAATATCTAGGTTATGTCAATGAGTAATAGAACAATAAATCCCCAAGTAGGCTTAGGTCAACCTATGTGTATGCAAGCATTTAATGTATACATTGACAATGCCAATCAACAATAGAAACTTTTAGATCTTGGAATGATTAGGATTTGGTTGTTTCCCCTGCATTTGGTGCTTCATGGGGAGTAGTCGCTCAGTGGAATAAAATCTATGTAAAAGTTGACTCATTAGAAGTTAAGGAAAAATGGATAAAGTTTTCCGGTAGATACTTAAAAACAAACATGCATTTCGTAATTTACAATGTTTATGGTCCTTGCTCATTGGCTGGAAATGGGAAAGTTTGGAGACAAATTTCAGCAAGATTTGAGGATGATGCACTAATGCTTAAAATTATAGCAGGCGATTTCAACGTGATCAGAAGTTCCTTAGAAAACATTGGTGGTATAGCTCCCCCATTTGCTTTGTTAGAAGACTTTATTAAATTCATCTTGTCCAATAATTTATATGACTGTGGGTTATCAAAAATGGAATGTATACTTGGAAAAAAAGGCGTAAGGATTTTTTACAAATTGCAGAAAAAACTTGATCATCTTTTTCTCTAAAAAAATTGGTTGGTAACACCTTGGGATTTCTTTTTGATCATTCATGCTTTACCGGGTTGAGATCACTTTCCAATTTCTTTCTCCTTATATAATTTAATAAATAAAATTAATCTTCATTTCAAACTGGAGGATATGAGGTTCAGAGGTCCAAATTTTTTTTATTTAATAATAAATTGGTGGCTTTCCAGTTCCTTTTTTAAGGGAACAAGAATATTCCAACTGAGTAAAAAGTTACACCTCCCTAAAAGTAAAATCAAAGATTGGAACATTAATCATTTAAAATATTTTCTCAAAAAATTCTGCTAGGAATCTAAGTTTTCCTGATATTTCCTTTGAAGAGGTCATCAAAATGGGGAAATGATGCCTTTACAAGGAAAAAAACTCAAAGTTGAATTAGAAGAGATCCCAGTTCTGGGAGTAGTGCTGGAAAAAAATCAAGAGAAACCTATTGAACTAAGGAAATAAGAAAACTAAATTTTCACGCTCCCACCAACTACATCTCAATCAAATAAAATTCACTCTTCATCTCACATGGTCCATTCTTCTTCTAAAAAAAATGATTACATCTGAGGTAGTGAATTATTTTAAAATCCTCTTTAGATGCCCCCACAATTCTCATGGGGAGAATGAGATACCTCTGTTGGATAAATATCCTCAACTCTATAAAATGTGATCATAATAGTACAAGCACATCTAAGTTCCTTTCTTGGAGGAGATCATTAAAAGCTGTCTTTCATGGAACCCGAAAGCCCGTGTCCCATTTAATTTTACAATTATTTTCAAAAATTTTGGGATAATATGGGTGCTGATGTGATTTCCTTTGCCCTACAGTGAATCGAAAGAAGATAGATAAAATGCATTAAAGTATTTCAATTCCACTCTACTGCTCCTCATCCCCAAAGATTCCCTTCCTCCTTCAGATCTCAGCCCATAGCCTCCCAGAATCTAACTTCATAAGATCTCTCACAAAAGCCATAGCCTCTAGGGGATTAAGTAGTTGTACATTCTTTTTTCATCTCAAAGGTACAAGGTGGTTTCATTCCAGGGAAGGATACAACCTAGGTGCCATTGTGGCTCATGAAGTTTTGCATTCAGTCTCATTTGAGAAGACACCAGCTATGATTCTCAAATTAGACATGTTAAAATCATATGACAAAGCCAATTGGGACTTTTTATTGAAGATCTTGAGAAAATTTGGTTTTTTACAAGCTTAGTGTAAATGGATTCACTCGTGCTTCTCGGGAGGAATATTTTCAATTATGATTGATGGCTCTCCTCATGGCTTCTTTTATTCTTCTCAGGGCGTGAGACAAGGGGACCCTCTTTCTCCTTCCTTATTCATGCTTTTAGTAGAAGGCTTAAGTAGATCACTCATTTCTATGCGAAATGAAAGGATTTGGAAAGGTATTTCTATTTGGTCCTTTCCTTCCCCAATCACACATTCACTTTTTTCTAATGACACTCTACTGTTGGATCAGGCCACCATGGTTGAGGCTAAGGTTATCAAAAAAAATATTTCAGCTTACTATTCATATTCTAGTCAAATCTGCAATGCTGCAAAGTCAAAGATATTTTCCTTCTAAATGTTGACCCTTATATTGAAAGACAACTTCTTAAGTTTTAGGGTTTTCAACTACTTAAAAAATCATCATTTTTCTTCTACCTAATATAAGAAGATGTGATTCAAAGCAATGGTTAATGCTTTTCAAAAATAGTAGCTAAGAAAGTATCCACCGTCAAAAATAGCTATTTTCTTTCATATAAAATTTTGTATAGATTTGTTGGGTATGCCTTTTACATTACCATTTTATATAAAAAAAAGACCATCTTAATAGTGATGGATGATTGAATGTGATTAGAAATATTGATATAAAAATATAGATAAAAAATGTAGAAGCAATCATATTTCAACATGAACTATGGGAAACTAATATTCACTTAGTTTTTTCCTTTTTTAAACTTCAAGATTTCTTGATTTCATTTCATGATATTTGCTAACCCTAACTAAAATTAATTGACTATCACATTAAATAAATATAGTATTAGTAAATGAAATCAATGTATTTGAATAAAAATCTCTACCCTAGTTATCATGATCAAGAAGATTATCATCTTGAATATAAAATGTCTCTAATAAATCATGTGTATGATTAACTTTTCATACATGGTATCTATTGGAGAAAAAAATGATATGGTAAGGTTTATCTAGTTGATATGTCATAAATTTGGTTTCAGCTAAGATAAAATTGACAAAAGATCGAATGAACTTTTAATCTGATACAATAAGATGCTAATTATTTATGACAGCCAATTACAGAATTATTTACACTGGTCAATTTCACCACAAGATACTGATTATTCACTCGAAGACGTTATTTCATATCATTACTAAAACCCATATTAATTGAGGATGTTTATTTCATCACTTCTTTAATATAATTGAAGGGCTACTCAGTCAAAGCCTCTAGTTTGAATAGCAAGCTTTACACGAAAATGAAGTCATTGAATGAAAAATGGATACACGTTTAAGGAGAGAATCAAGTTGCGTCGTCTCCCATACGCCATACGACTTCGATGTTTCACTGTGGAAGAAATTATTTCAACTATATTTGTTAGTTACGCCTCCCCTATAAATGGGTCGCAATGATGCATTGAATCCCATCTCAATCTTCATCTACATACTACATACTGATTATTAACATTTTTCTCTGCATTTGAGTTTTTAAAAATTCTCGACCCTAAACATGGGAAGTTTACTGCGGATGAAAATAAACACATTGCTTGCCGTCCTTTTCCTTATGTTCATACTCGATGTCTCTGCTCGATATAACCTGCCAAATATTCCAAAGAAGAATAATGCGCTTACAAATATTGAGCAGTTGCCTGCTTCAGGTCCGGACCCTGGTAATTCTCCAACCAACAATAATGCGCTTACAAATATGGAGCAGTTGCCTGTTTCACCTCCGGACCCTGGTCATTCTCCAACGAACAATAATGTGCTTACAAATATGGAGCGGTTGCCTGTTTCACCTCCCGACCCTGGTCATTCTCCAATGAACAATAACGTGCTTACAAATATTTGAGATGCATTGTCTGCTTCACCTCCCACTCCGGTCATTCTCCAACCAACAATAATAAAGCACAACATGGAGAAGTTGACCAGGTTTCACCCTACCTGACTCGTCATTCTCCAATCCAACAATAATAATGTGCTTACAACATGGATAGCCACCGTTTCACCTCCCACCTCGGTCATTCCAACGAATAATAATGTGCCAAATATGGAGCTGCTGTCTATTTCAAATTTGACCTCGGTCATTCCAACCAACAATAATGCGCTTTACAACATGGAGCACATTCTGTTTCACCTCACCTCCCCGTCATTCTCCAACTAACAATGTGCTTACAAATATGGAGCACCGGCCTGCTTCACCTCCTTCCACCTGTCATCTCCAACTAACAATACCGTAAGCCATAAATATGGAGCTTTGGTTCCTAAGTTTATCTCCAACGAACAATAATGTGCTTACAAATATGGAGCGACTGCCTGCTTCAGATCCGGACCCTGGTCATTCTCCAACAAACAATAATGCGCTTACAAATATGGAGCAATTGCCTGTTTCAGGTCCGGACCCTGGTCATTCTCCAAGCCTCTCATCACAAGTAGATCACAAAAAAATTGTTTTACCAAACCACAACTGGGCATATAAGGGGCTCTCTCACAATGTCAAAAGCGCCGCTTCAGCGTAAGGACACCCACTGAAAGCCGTTTTCGGTCCTTTTCTCTTATAATCCGCAGACGCTAGTAACGCCATACAAATATAACATATTTTCTGCAATTCCTTCCTATCACTATTCATGTTCATTCATTCAGTAGATTGTAATAAATTTGTGTCGCGTTTCCATGGAATAGAATATATCTCTGATTAACACATCAACGAACTCTTGGATGGTTGCATTGTTTGAACATATCTTGTTTACTGTTTAGAGGGAAGTTAGACTCATATTGTTAACCATCCCCTAAGGTGAAATAGTATTGGACAATTGAAAACATTGTAAACGTCATTACCAGAAGATATATAAATGAATTAATGAATAGATAAAAAATTGTTGTATGGGATGAAGTAAAGTGAGAAAGATCTTTCGAATAATATGGAAGAAGAAAAATGACGAAACATGCATCACTATAGCTGTGTTTGCCTCATCCACAAATTAATTAGAAATAGAAACTTACTGTCAAGGTACAAAAATATTTAAATATATGTTACGCAGTAAGTAAGTAAGTAAGATGTAAATCAAGAAGTAATAATATATCATATATGCTTATACTAGCAATTGCACCTTGGTGTGCAATGGGTACGCCGAAGAGGTGTGGAAGTTAAATTTTGGAAAAAAATTTAGTTTTTTTACAATTTTTCTCTCTTTCTCACTATTTTTTCTCATATAATTATACAATTTATATAAATTTTCTCTCTTGAAGTTTCATGTAAGTATATTAATATTATAAAAAATATATATTTTATCTTTTGTATTATATTTGTGTTTATTTAGTTTGTATTAAATAAAAAATATATTAAACAATAATTTTTTTATTAATTTATATTTAATAGTTGTTATTATAAAATATAATATATAATATAATTTGCATTATATATAATATATAATATTTATTTTTTAGGTAAATATATATAATATAATAATTATAACACAAATTATATAATATTTATTGATATTAAATAGTGTATTATATTTGTATGTTAATTTTATGTGTTATAATAAAATATTGTTTTTCTTTGTTATAATAATTTTATAATTGTATTTAATATTTATTTATTATAAAATATAATTTCTATATAATATATATTATAAAAAATTATAATTAATTATTAATTATATGTATAATATATTGTATCTTATGTATATATAATCATTGCTATCATTAAATATAATATATAATTTAATAAATCTATATATTAGTATTTTAGAAATGAATTCTATCATTAATGTAATATATTCTTTAACTGCAATGGATTCTGAAATGGCGAGCTCTTCACAACTACATAGCAGAAAGGTCTGTTGGGCGGATGATTTTGAATCTACTAAGAACCCACCTCAAGAGCATGGAAGGCCTCCTGATAAAAGACAACATTCAAAACATTTCTCTCACTCTCGTTGAGAATTTTCAAAGGGGGTAAATTTTCTTCCAAAACCTAACCCTAATGGCAAGGGAATTTTGGAAACCCCAAAGCAAGACTCTTTTCACGGGGGAAATTTCCTACCGAAATTCAACCCTAATGGTAAGGGTATTTTGGTAATTGCTAATCTAGATTCTTTTCAAAATGCCTCTAATCCGACTCAAAGGCTTCATAATATTCCACCCAGAACATCTATGCCTCCAGGCTGGAATGCCCCTATTCACAATAATCAGAATGGTCCAAACTATCCAAGGACCCATTTGCATCAAGAACATTTTCGAACTTCTCCATTGTCTCGCATGGATTCAACAAATCAAATGGGAAACCTCAGCATGGAAGGAAGCTAACCTTATTATTGATTCGAATGTCTTTATTAAGGTGAAAAATCCTCATCTAACTACTCTCTCAGGGGTGTTTGGTCTGAGCATGCATTCTCAAAAGGTTCAACCAAGTTTTCCCTCAAGTTCCTCTTGTTCTCGTGCTTCCCCTCATCGAAATCCTAAGGAATCCATTTGGGTTACTTATGTTAGTACTCAACCTATTGAGGGTAACAAGGTACCCTCAACCACCTTACCCATTAACAATGACCTTTCTTCTTTTTTGGACCAGTCTAATATCTCTCAGTCTCTGAGTGGGAACAATGCTCCTGTCAAAAATGACTTATCGCATTTTTAGAATATCTTCAGTGGTTCAGAAGAAGATTTTTGGAAAATTGTAAGTGAATTTATGAATAAAGAAGTTGAAGAACTTATTGAGGAAATAGCTGATGAAGTCTTAGAAGAAGATGGTCAAGGAATTAATACTCCAACTCCTCCCATCACTCAATCAGCTTCTAAAAGAAAGCTTTATTTCAACGAAGCTATAAATTCTATATCTTCTTGTCCATCTTCTTCTCTTCCAGTCACTTTGGACCCTCTCCCTTTGCCTCCTATTTCTCAATTAGATTCTAAACTCAAGGCTTCAATTTCTCCCAGGACTAAACGAGGGAAAAAATATAACAAAGAAAAAAAGAATTTGGAAATTGCTACAGGTATTCGATCAACTTTGGAAATGAATCTCCAATCTAAGAAATTTGTGGGGTTAAATACCTCCCCTCAATTTTGGCAATGTGATTCTAGTGTCGGGATAAAATCCTCGGGAAGAATTGAAAAGAAGAGGAGAGAGGAACTCTCTCCTCAAGGACAATGAGCGTCCTCTCTTGGAATGGTAGGGGCTTAAATTCCCTTAACGAGAAACGCTTAATTAAGCATCATCTATTAGGTACTCTTTCTGATATCATTATTCTTCAGGAAACGAGGCTATCATGCCTGAAAGAACCATGAAAGATAGAGATTCTGAACAAGCACTGTGGAGATAGAATGTGTAAACTCAACCTAATATTATTAGGCAGTCAAGGGTATCCTTATAAAGGAGAAATATCTAAGAGCTGAACAAAATATCAGGAAAATATCAAGAGGGAAAAATATCAGATAAATATCTAGAAAATATCTAGGCTATGTCAATGAGTCATACAACAATAAATTCATAAGTAGGCTTAGGTCAACCTATATGTATGCAAGCATTTAATGTATACACTCACACCGCCCCTTAAGCATAAATTAGGTAGGAAGGGATAAAATGGGTCCCGGCCACTAGCCTGTTGGGGTACCCATGTACAAAGTAATCTCTCATGAAATGGAGAAAAGTAGAAAAACCAATGGGAAAAAACTACCATCCAAAAGAGAGAAAAGATGCATGAAAATTATACACATGAAGAAGTACTACTTCTTTCACTAAGTACAATATATGATTTCCTCCATAAGAGACGAAAATAATATAAGGTATATGAGGACCCCCCATAATAAATTTCCCACTACATTAAAGTTGGATAGTGAACAGAGGATGCAGATGTAGTTCCAAGAACGCTTCACAATGTCCCTTCCCTTAGGAAGAAATGAAACCAACTAAATATGCAAGATATCTTCCCATGTGAGAATATGTATGTATGATCCTGAATAGAGTTGAAGCTCATCCAAGAATGATGATTATGGTTCCCATGATTTCTTTGAATGTTGCTCAGGAATCTACAAGCCAATGCTGACATGTGACGAATACTGATGGAATGAATCAAGTATCATAGAAGATTTTGTAACATGGACGAAAAGAACCATAGATGTATGGAGATAACTAGAACCGTAAGAATCTAACACTGTCACTATAGAAGTTGATGTAGGTGAAGGAAGAGCAATCACATCTGAAAAAGACAAGGCTAATGCAACTTTATTGAAGTTGTCATAAAAAAGAAGACTGATGTCCTCAATGTGTGCTTCCATGTCAGCAATGCGGGACTCTACGAAAAGACATGAAAGGTCGGGTAGATATGCATCCCAATGAGCAATGCTAGGAAGACTAATATCATGTTGGAAAGAAGTGCTGGAAGCTCTTGAAGAAACGACTCTGAAATCTAATGAAGCAACAGGAGGAGGTGGGGGAATAATGATTTCCTCTATGTCAACTGGATGCTTTGTATCTGAATCATGATGCGGGAGGTGAGTTTTGATCATAGAAGGATCATGTGGGAAGGGAGAAACATTGGAGTATCCATATATTTCCCAAATTTTGATCCATAATGCATGTGGACATTCAATATCCATGATGACATACAAAGAGTCATCTGGAATATGTAAACAGATTAATCCACGAATCTGATCATGAATATTAAACCATTTATCCTTCTGAGACTGTTTACCTGGTTCAGGGATACATCCATACAGATATGGCATGAGATTATGGAATCTGAGATGTTTTAGGATTCATTCACACCAAGACTTATAGTTTCTTAGTTTTAGGTTGATTACAGAAGAGTGGGTTTCATATCCCATGATTACAAATAAGTTAATTCCTTAAGACAATAGAAAATCAACAGATCAAGAACCTCTAGATTTGGCACTTTATAAGTTAGTGCATTTTACAATCATATGATCTTTCCTTTTTCCAATTATGACAAAACAGAAAACAAGACCCCTCCTTTGCAAAATTTTTAAATCATCAATCCCTTATCACTTCCCCTTTGTCACATTCATTTCAAAAGAAAAAATTCATTCTTCTTTTGCAAATTTTTTAACTATGACAAAAAAAACCCCATTTTACAAATTGATTGCAAAAAAAAATTGACTCCCCCCCTTGTTCAAACTTTATGATAACCAAGTTTGACTGTTACCATAATTCTTAGTGCAAATTTGAAGCAAAAATTATAATTACAAATAAATGCTTTAATTGCAAACATAAATTGTAACTTGAGAGATATGTGGGAGGTCTTTTATCGGGTCAAATGGAAACAAAAATTAGAGTTCTATTACAATTAGAACTCATAATGGGAGGAGAGAATAAAAGACGTATGGGAGATGACGTAGCTTGGCGTGAGATAGGATGGACCAAGTCAATGGTTGATCAGTCGCTGCCTTGTGCCATTGAACTGCACGTCAATGCAGAGCTTTCCCTTCACTCCATTCTACCAAGAACTCCATGCAGGGATGTAGGGCCGAATGGTCTCCAAATCAAGTGGGAATGGTCAAAACTTCCCCTTGCAAACGCAAACATGGATTTCCCTCCAGTGATTTCCTCTGTCCTTCCAATTTCTCTTCACAATGGAGTAATCACATCAAAGACCTGAGTTTTTTAGGCTATAGTGGAGGGCAGGAATATGGAGGAAGTGTAGCAATGGAGCACAAAATGGAGGAAGAGTTCCAGGCTTCTTTAAGAATTCACGTGTCTGGCAAGTTCCCAACAATCTTCACATGGTCCTACCATGCGATTCACCCTATCGGTTGCTTGGTATTGACACCTGCTCTGTCGAATGACAGTTCAAAACACCTCACCTGATAGTGGAATCATAATTCAAATCACCTCTCCTAAGAATGGAACTGCGTGAGGCTTGGGTAAAACTTTGACGTTGCCCCCACTATGAAATGGATGGAGTGCAGATTGTAATCACTTGCAGATCGAAATCTATATAACTATAACCTTTGGTGAGGAATTTGTGGTACAAAATTACCTTTAGCAGGGTGTGTCATGCTTAGAGGGGTGAGAGTTGCCTATAATAGGTCGTGCCCTGCTTAGAGGGTTGCATTATAAGACACAAACCGCCACACACAACAAAGAGAATGCCACACACAACGCAAAGATTCACGCCAGCTCTCAAATGCCAAAACGAAATAGGGGTGGGGTCGATTTGATGAAGAAAATAGCCACAAAGTCTGATGATCTGCAACAAATTGTGCTTCTGTAAGTAGAGGTGTCACAAACTTTTTGAGTAGAGATACGCCATAGGGGTGGATCGATTCTTTCTTGCTGTGTGTAGGTTGACTCCAAACAGCCTCTCAAATTGCTTTAGAAATGCCTAACCATCACCCTACAATTACACATAATGGAAACAAATTGAATACAACAGATTCGTTCTACCTTTGGCTTGAACTATCTCTCCCTAAGCTCCAATACCATGAAAGAACTGTGAAAGACAGGGATTTTGAAAACGCATAGTGGAGATAGAATGTGTAAACTCAACCTCATATTATTAGACAGTCAAGGGTCTCCTTATAAAGGAGAAATATCCAAGAGCTGGAAAAAATATCAGGAGGGTAAAATATCATGTAAATATCTAGAAAATATCTAGGTTATGTCAATGAGTAATAGAACAATAAATGCCCAAGTAGGCTTAGGTCAACCTATGTGTATGCAAGCATTTAATGTATACATTGACAATGCCAATCAACAATAGAAATTTTCAGATCTTGGAATGATTAGGATTTGCTTCTTTCCCCTGCATTTGGTGCTTCGTGGGGAGTAGTCGCTCAGTCGAATAAAATCTATGTAAAAGTTGACTCATTAGAAATTAAGGAAAAATGGATAAAGTTTTCTGGTAGATGCTTATAAACAAACATGCATTTCGTAATTTACAATGTTTATGGTCCTTGCTCATTGGCTGGAAAAGGACAAGTTTGGAGACAAATTTCAGCAAGATTTGAGGACGATGCACTAATGCTTAAAATTATACCAGGCGATTTCAACGTGATTAGAAGTTCCCTATAAAACATTGGTGGTATAGCTCCCCCATTTTCTTTGTTAGAAGACTTTATTAAATTCATCCTATCCAATAGTTTATATGACTGTGGGCTATCAAAAATGGAATGTATACTTGGAAAAAAAGGCGTAAGGATTTTTTGCAAATTGCAAAAAAACTTGATCGTCTTTTTCTCTAAAAAAATTGGTTGGTAACACCTTGGGATTTCTTTTTGATCATTCACGCTTTACCGGGTTCATATCACGTTCCAATTTCTTTCTCCTTTTATAATTTAAGAAATAAAATTAAACTTCATTTCAAATTGGAGGATATGAGGTTCAGAGGTCCAATTTTTCTTATTTAATAATAAATTGGTGGCTTTCCAGTTCCTTTTTTAAGGGAACAAGAATGTTCCAACTGAGTAAAAAGTTACACCTCCTTAAAAGTAAAATCAAAGATTGGAACATTAATCATTTAAAAATATTTTCTGGGAAAAACTTCGGTTAGAATTTAAGTTTTCTGATATTTTTGAAGAGGTCATCAAAATTGGAAATGACAGTTCTCTCTTTTACAAGGAAAAAAAACTCAAAGTTGAATTAGAAGAGATCCTAGCTTGGGAGGAGTGCTATTGGAAAAAAACTCAAGAGAAATTTGGTTGAATGAAGGAAATAAGAAAACTAAATGTTTTCATGCCTCGACCAAATTACATTGTCAATCAAATATAATTCTATCAATTTCTTCATCTTCATGGTCTATTCTTTCTTCTAAAAATGATATTACATTTGAGGAAGTGAATTATTTTAAAAATCTTCTTTCTTTAGATGCCCCTTACAATTCTCATGGGGAGAATGAGATACTTGACAATATCTCAGAACTTATAAATGTGGATCATAATAGTATGCTAATATCTAAGTTCACTCTTGAGGAGATCATTAAAGCTGTCTTTTCTATGGAACTTGAGAAAGCTCCAGGTCTGAATGGATTTACAATTATTTTCTTTCAAAAATTTTGGGATATTGTGGGTGTTGATGTATTTCTTGCCTTACAGGAATCGAGAAGGTAGATAAATGTATTAAAGTATTTCAATTCCACTTTCATTGCTCTCATCCCCAAGATTTTTGCTCCTTCCTCTTTTTAGGATTTCAGGCCTATAGCTCTCTGTAACGCAATTTATAAGATCTTCACAAAAGCTATAGCTTCTAGATTGGCAAAGGTATTACCTCTTTTCATCTCAAAGGTACAAGGTGGTTTCATTCCAGGGAAGGATACTCCCTAGGTGCCATTGTGGCTCATGAAGTTTTGCATTCAGTCTCATTTGAGAAGACACCAGCTATGATTCTCAAATTAGACATGTTAAAATCATATGACAAAGTCAATTGGGACTTTTTATTGAAGATCTTGAGAAAATTTCGTTTTTTACAAGCTTAGTGTAAATGGATTAACTCGTGCTTCTCGGGAGGAATATTTTCAATTATGATCGATGGCTCTCCTCATGGCTTCTTTTATTCTTCTCAGGGTGTGAGAAAAGGGGACCCTCTTTCTCCTTCCTTATTCATGCTTTTAGTAGAAGGCTTAAGTAGATCACTCATTTCTATGCGAAATGAAAGGATTTGGAAAGGTATTTCTATTCGGTCCTTTCCTTCCCTAATCACACATTCACTTTTTTCTAATGACACTCTACTGTTGGATCAAGCCACCATGGTTGAGGCTAAGGTTATAAAAAAAAAATATTTCAGCTTACTATTCATATTCTAGTCAAATCTGCAATGCTGCAAAGTCAAAGATATTTTCCTTCTAAATGTTGACCCTTAAATTGAAAGACAACTTCTTAAGTTTTAGGGTTTTCAACTACTTAAAAAATCATCATTTTTCTTCTACCTAATATAAGAAGATGTGATTCAAAGCAATGGTTAATGCTTTTTAAAAATAGTAGCTAAGAAAGTATCCACCGTCAAAAATAGCTATTTTCTTTCATATAAAATTTTGTATAGATTTGTTGGGTATGCCTTTTACATTACCATTTTATATAAAAAAAAACCATCTTAATAGTGATGGATGATTGAATGTGATTAGAAATATTGATATAAAAATATAGATAAAAAATGTAGAAGCAATCATATTTCAACATGAACTATGGGAAACTAATATTCACTTAGTTTTTTCCTTTTTTAAATTTCAAGATTTCTTGATTTCATTTCATGATATTTGCTAACCCTAACTAAAATTAATTGACTATCACATTAAATAAATATAGTATTAGTAAAAGAAATCAATGTATTTGAATAAAAATCTCTTCCCTAGTTATCATGATCAAGAAGATTATCATCTTGAATATAAAATGTCTCTAATAAATCATGTGTATGATTAACTTTTCATACATGGTATCTAGATTGGAGAAAAAAATGATATGTTAAGGTTTATCTAGTTGATATGTCATAAATTTGGTTTCAGCTAAGATAAAATTGACAAAAGATCGAATGAACTTTTAATCTGATACAATAAGATGCTAATTATTTATGACAGCCAATTACATAATTATTTACACTGGTGAATTTCACCACAAGATACTGATTATTCACTCGAAGATGTTATTTCATATCATTACTAAAACCCATATTAATTGAGGATGTTTATTTCATCACTTCTTTAATATAATTGAAGGGCTACTCAGTCAAAGCTTCTAGTTTGAATAGCAAGCTTTACACGAAAATGAAGTCATTGAATGAAAAATGGATACACGTTTAAGGAGAGAATCAAGTTGCGTCGTCTCCCATACGCCATACGACTTCGAATATCTCACTGTGGAAGAAATTATTTCAACTATATTTGTTAGTTACGCCTCCCCTATAAATGGGTCGCAATGATGCATTGAATCCCATCTCAATCTTCATCTACATACTACATACTGATTATTAACATTTTTCTCTGCATTTGAGTTTTTTAAAACTCTCGACCCTAAACATGGGAAGTTTGCTGCGGATGAAAATAAACACATTGCTTGCCGTCCTTTTCCTTATGTTCATACTCGATGTCTCTGCTCGATATAACCTGCCAAATATTCCAAATAAGAATAATGTGCTTACAAATATTGAGCAGTTGCCTGTTTCAGGTCCGGACCCTGGTAATTCTCCAACCAACAATAATGCGCTTACAAATATGGAGCAGTTGCCTGTTTCACCTCCGGACCCTGGTCATTCTCCAACGAACAATAATGTGCTTACAAATATGGAGCAGTTGCCTGTTTCACCTCCCGACCCTGGTCATTCTCCAACGAACAATAACGTGCTTACAAATATGGAGCGGTTGCCTGTTTCAGCTCCCGACCCTGGTCATTCTCCAACGAACAATAATGTGCTTACAAATATGGAGCAGTTGCCTGTTTCACCTCCGGACCCTGGTCATTCTCCAACGAACAATAATGTGCTTACAAATATGGAGCAGTTGCCTGTTTCACCTCCCGACCCTGGTCATTCTCCAACGAACAATAATGTGCTTACAAATATGGAGCGGTTTGTTTCAGCTCCCGACCCTGGTCATTCTCCAACGAACAATAATGTGCTTACAAATATGGAGCGACTGCCTGCTTCAGATCCGGACCCTGGTCATTCTCCAACAAACAATAATGCGCTTACAAATATGGAGCAATTTCCTGTTTCAGGTCCGGACCCTGGTCATTCTCCAAGCCTCTCATCACATGTAGATCACAAAAAAATTGTTTTACCAAACCACAACTGGGCATATAAGGGGCTCTCTCACAATGTCAAAAGCTCCGCTTCAGCGTAAGGACACCCACTGAAAGCCGTTTTCGGTCCTTTTCTCTTATAATCCGCAGACGCTAGTAACGCCATACAAATATAACATATTTTCTTCAATTCATTCCTATGACTATTCATGTTCATTCATTCAGTAGATTGTAATAAATTTGTCTCGCGTTTCCATGGAATAGAATATATCTCTGATTAACACATCAACGAACTCTTGGATGGTTGCATTGTTTGAACATATCTTGTTTACTGTTTAGAGGGAAGTTAGACTCATATTGTTAACCATCCCCTAAGGTGAAATAGTATTGGACAATTGAAAACATTGTAAACGTCATTACCAGAAGATATATAAATGAATTAATGAATAGATAAAAAATTGTTGTATGGGATGAAGTAAAGTGAGAAAGATCTTTCGAATAATATGGAAGAAGAAAAATGACGAAACATGCATCACTATAGCTGTGCTTGCCTCGTCCACAAATTAATTAGAAATAGAAACTTACTGTCAAGGTACAAAAATATTTAAATATATGTTACGCAGTAAGTAAGATGTAAATCAAGAAGTAATAATATATCATATATGCTTATACTAGCAATTGCACCTTGGTGTGCAATGGGTACGCCGAAGAGGTGTGGAAGTTAAATTTTGGAAAAAAAATTAGTTGTTTTACAATTTTTCTTTCTTTGTCACTATTTTTTCTCATATAACTATACAATTTATATAAATTTTCGATCTTGAAGTTTCATATAAGTATATTAATATTATACAAAATATATATTTTATCTTTTGTATTATATTTATGTGTTTATTTAGTTTATATTAAATAAAAACTATATTAAACAATAATTTTTTTATTAATTTATATTTAATAGTTGTTATTATAAAATATAATATGTAATATAATTTGCATTATATATAATATATAATATTTATTTTTTAGGTAAATATATATAATATATTAATTATAACACAAATTATATAATATTTATTGATATTAAATAGTGTATTATATTTGTATGTTAATTTTATGTGTATTATAATAAAATATTGTTTTTCTTTGTTATAATAATTTTATAATTGTATTTAATATTTATTTATTATAAAATATAATTTGTATATAATATATAATTTAATAAATCTATATATTAGTATTTTAGAAATGAATTCTATCATTAATGTAATATATTCTTTAACTGCAATGGATTCTGAAATGGCGAGCTCTTCACAACTACAAAGCAGAAAGGTCTGTTGGGCGGATGATTTTGAATCTACTAAGAACCCACCTTAAGAGCATGGAGGCCTCCGATAAAAGACAACATTGAACATTTTCTCACTCTCGTTGAGAATTTTCAAAGTGGGTAAATTTTCTTCCAAAACCTAACCCTAATGGCAAGGGAATTTTAGAAACCCCAAACAAGACTCTTTCACGAGGGAAATTTCCTCCCGAAATTCAACCCTAATGGTAAGGGTATTTTGGTAATTCCTAATCTAGATTCTTTTCAAAATGCCTCTAATCCGACTCAAAGGCTTCATAATATTCCACCCAAAACATCTATGCCTCCAGCCAGGAATGCCCCTATTCACAATAATTAGAATGGTCCAAACTATCCAAGGACCCATTTGCATCAAGAAAATTTTTGAACTTCTCCATTCTCTCGCTCCTCTCCCAATTGTCTATCAATCCGACAATCCAATCACATTCCTAGGATCCCTCACTATCAAAGGAAAAATGAATGGCACCTGAATCAGTGAAGAAATAAGAGCTCTTTTCAAAGCCAAGGGAGAAAACCCTCGCTTTCGGAAAAAATTAATAGCTCAATGAATAATGAAAGGAATAGATTTACGAGTCTGGATAATAACAATGGTGACTCTGGCTTGCTTGGTTTTGATGCGACAACTGGAAAGGAACGAGAATGGAGACCAGTTCCTAGAATTCCCTTGTTTCTTGACAATCAATATGATGATTGTGAGTAGAATGACTTCTTTGTTCAACTTTGGGGAGATGATATGCCACTTTCAAAAATAAGAACATGGATTCGGGAGAACTGGTATGAGTTCTTTGACTTGCTTGTGGTTTCTGCATCTTCTTTCTTTATAATATTTAAAAACCCAACAATCAAAGGTAAAATTATGAGAAAAGGGCCCTTCTCGATTGTAAATTCCTTTTTAGGGATTTTAAACTAGAAAGAAAATTTATCTTTGGAAACCCTAAATTTGTGCCCTCAACCTATTTGTTTCTCTCTACCTTTTCTTCCAGTTGAATACCTGGACTTACCATCCATTAAACAAATTGTAAATCATTTTGCATTATTTCTTCAAAGTGAATTCTTGATTGTTAACAATACACCCTCGATTAGGATTAGGGTTTGGGATCTGACAGAAAAATATTTTGCTTCCCTTCCTCTTAAAAATTGACACTCAACTAAAAAAGGAGAGTGGATTCAACAAATCAATTGGGAAACCTCAACATGGAAGGAAGCTAACCTTATTATTCATTCGGATGTCTTTATTAAGGGGAAAAATCCTTATCTAACTACTCTCTCAGGGGTGTTTGGTCTGAGCATGCATTCTCAAAAGGTTCAACCAAGTTTTCCCTCGAGTTCCTCTTCTTCTCGTGCTTCCCCTCATCGAAATCCTAAGGAATCCATTTGGGTTACTTATGTTAGTACTCAACCTATTGAGGGTAACAAGGTACCCTCAACCACCTTACCCATTAACAATGACCTTTCTTCTTTTTTGGACCAGTCTAATATCTCTCAGTCTCTGAGTGGGAACAATGCTCCTGTCAAAAATGACTTATCACATTTTTAGAATATCTTCAGTGGTTCAGAAGAAGATTTTTTGAAAATTGTAAGTGAATCTATGAATAAAGAAGTTGAAGAACTTATTGAGGAAATAGCTGATGAAGTCTTAGAAGAAGATGGTCAAGGAATTAATACTCCAACTCCTCCCATCACTCAATCAGCTTCTAAAAGAAAGCTTTATTTCAACGAAGCTATAACTTCTATATCTTCTTGTCCATCTTCTTCTCTTCCAGTCACTTTGGACCCTCTCCCTTCGCCTCCTATTTCTCAATTAGATTCTAAACTCAAGGCTTCAATTTCTCCTAGGACTAAACGAGGGAAAAAATATAACAAAGAAAAAAAGAATTTGGAAATTGCTACAGGTCTTCGATCAACTTTGGAAATGAATCTCCAATCTACTTCTAAGAAATTTGTGCGGTTAAATACCTCCCCTCAATTTTGGCAATGTGATTCTAGTGTCGGGATAAAATCCTCAAGAAGAATTGAAAAGAAGAGTAGAGAGGAACTCTCTCCTCAAGCACAATGAGCGTCCTCTCTTGGAATGGTAGGGGCTTAAATTCCCTTAACGAGAAATGCTTAATTAAGCGTCATCTATTAGGTACTCTTTTTGATATCATTATTCTTTAGGAAACGAGGCTATCATGCCTGAAAGAACCATGAAAGATAGAGATTCTAAACAAGCACCGTGGAGATAGAATGTGTAAACTCAACCTAATATTATTAGGCAGTCAAGGGTATCCTTATAAAGGAGAAATATCTAAGAGCTGAACAAAATATCAGGAAAATATCAGGAGGGAAAAATATCAGATAAATATCTAGAAAATATCTAGGCTATGTCAATGAATCATACAACAATAAATGCATAAGTAGGCTTAGGTCAACCTATATGTATGCAAGCATTTAATGTATACACTCACACCGCCCCTTAAGCATAAATTAGGTAGGCAGGGATAAAATGGGACCCGGCCACTAGCCTGGTGAGGTACTCATGTACGAAGTAATCTCTCATGAAATGGAGAAAAGTAGAAAAACCAATGGGAAAAAACTACCCTCCAAAAGAGAGAAAAGATGCATGAAAATTATACACATGAAGAAGTACTACTTCTTTCACTAAGTACAATATATGATTTCCTCCATAAGAGATGAAAATAATATAAGGTCTATGAGGACCCCCCATAATACATGTCCTACTACATTAAAGTTGGATAGTGAACAGAGGATGCAGGTGTAGTTCCAAGAACGCTTCACAATGTCCCTTCCCTTAGGAAGAAATGAAACCAACTAAATATGCAAGATATCTTCCCATGTGAGAATATGTATGTATGATCCTGAATAGAGTTGAAGCTCATCCAAGAATGATGATGATGGTTCCCATGATGTCTTTGAATGTTGCTTAGGAATCTACAAGCCAATGCTGACATGTGACGAATACTGATGGAATGAATCAAGTATCATAGAAGATTTTGTAACATGGACGACAAGAACCATAGATGTATGGAGATAACTAGAACCGTAAGAATCAGACACTGTCACTATAGAAGTTGATGTAGGTGAAGGAAGGGCAATCACATATGAAAAAGACAAGGCTAATGCAACTTTATTGAAGTTGTCATAAAAAAGAAGACTGATGTCCTCAATGTGTGCTTCCATGTCAGCAATGCGGGACTCTACGAAGAGACATGAAAGGTCGGGTAGATATGCATCCCAATGAGCAATGCTAGGAAGACTAATATCATGTTGGAAAGAAGTGCTGGAAGCTCTTGAAGAAATGACTCTGAAATCTAATGAAGCAACAGGAGGAGGTGGAGGAATAATGATTTCCTCTATGTCAACTGGATGCTCTGTATCTGAATCATGATGCGGGAGGTGAGTTTTGATCATAGAAGGATCATGTGGGAAGGGAGAAACATTGGAGTATCCATATATTTCCCAAATTTTGATCCATAATGCATGTGGACATTCAATATCCATGATGACATACAAAGAGTCATCTGGAATATGTATACAGATTAATCCACGAATCTAATCATGAATATTAAACCATTTATCCTTCTAAGACTGTTTACCTGGTTCAGGGATACATCCATATAGATATGGCATGAGATTATGGAATTTGAGATGTTTTAGGATTCATTCACACCAAGACTTATAGTTTCTTAGTTTTAGGTTGATTACAGAAGAGTGGGTTTCATATCCCATGATTACAAATAAGTTAATTCCTTAAGACAATAGAAAATCAACAGATCAAGAACCTCTAGATTTGGCACTTTATAAGTTAGTGCATTTTACAATCATATGATCTTTCCTTTTTCCAATTATGACAAAATAGAAAACAAGACCCCTCCTTTGCAAAATTTTTAAATCATCAATCCCTTATCACTTCCCCTTTGTCACATTCATTTCAAAAGAAAAAATTCATTCTTCTTTTGCAAATTTTTTAACTATGACAAAAAAACCCCCATTTTACAAATTGATTGCAAAAAAAAATTGACTCCCCCCCTTGTTCAAACTTTATGATAACCAAGTTTGACTGTTACCATAATTCTTAGTGCAAATTTGAAGCAAAAATTATAATTACAAATAAATGCTTTAATTGCAAACATAAATTGTAACTTGAGAGATATGTGGGAGGTCTTTTATCGGGTCAAATGGAAACAAAAATTAGAGTTCTATTACAATTAGAACTCATAATGGGAGGAGAGAATAAAAGACGTATGGGAGATGACGTAGCTTGGCGTGAGATAGGATGGACCAAGTCAATGGTTGATCAGTCGCTGCCTTGTGCCATTGAACTGCACGTCAATGCAGAGCTTTCCCTTCACTCGATGCTACCAAGAACTCCATGCAGGGATGTGTTGTGCATGTTTTGCACACGTCCCGCCGTAGGCAGGGACCCCCTTTTTTTTTGCTCCCAACAGGCTGTTTTGCTCCTGTCTTGTTTTGCGTGCGCCATTTTAAAGCCCAAATTGGTCATGTGCCTTCAAACGATCAAATTCCCCTACCCAAATTCACCTACTTGGGGTATTCAAATCTACAGAGAAATAAAGTCCCCCATCCCCTTTCTACCTTTTGTCTTTCTTTGGCTGTTTCAGAAACATCCGTGGACCCCTGTCGGTCCAGTTTCCACATTTTTGGCTTTGGGGACAACTTTTTGGTGGATTTGGGATGTATTTAGGGTGTTTCAATGAACTGCCAAGGTTTCATCAACGTTCCATTAAG